>JANJYP010042218.1:0-23313 GCA_024605115.1 Rastrelliger brachysoma | reverse complement strand
TTTTTTTTTCTTTTTAAATCTTTAGTACAGTAAAGTAAAGGTCACATAATCCCCTGTGGCTGTTTTTCTGTTTCTGACATATCTCTCAATCTTATTGTCGCGTTGGCTTTAATATCCCTGTTCACATTCGCTCTCTTGAAGCTTGCTTGATTTTTAGAGACCTTTCCCCCATCAGGACAAATCAGTACAAAATAACATCTAACTTGAGAAATTATTAGTTTATTATTGTGTTATATGCAATGAAATGTCACATTTTCCACCGCTGGCATTAATAATGAGTGAGCTGTCAGAGCGCTGCTAAATTAATAATAATTTTTTAAAAAAGCACAGTGAACGGGTGTGCTGTAAAGAGGATTATCATTTTAATCATACTTACGCAGCCTTATCTCAATCTAATCTCTAATCTAATTAAGACTATGCCCATGTCTTCTGGCACTACTTTTATAGATTTTTAATTTAATAAGTTGTCCTTTTATAATTATAATTGGCAGTTGCCATTTTCTGTCACCGCTGTAAGAATAATGAAGCTGTGTGGGGTATTGCGCAATTACTTACACTTTTCACGAGGGACATAAATCATTTAGAAAAACAATGTGGACACCTCATACTCAAAGTAAATGTATTTGTCATCTTCACTGATAACTTAAAATAAGATATTCCTTTATTAGTCCTTCAGTAGCAAAAATGGAAGAGCATCAATAGAAAGATTAAAGAACATTAAATAGTCCACAGTATTGATAAACACGTTGATCAGTAAGTGCTTAGGAAGGCTCAGAAGTGAGTGGTTTGCCAGTAGAGATGGTTGTGACTCTGCCACTGCTATGACATTAACTGGCTGTCGGACAGTATTTCAACCAGTTGTTGTCACCTCGACTCAGAGCTTATAATGTTGGAGCACTTCTGTGATGCAACATATCTGCTGTCTACATGATATGTTGCAACAACACGCTCATGTTTTGCATGACAGAGCAGTGCTGACAAATTTAGAAGTCATCACTCACATCATGAAATGACCTCACATTGCCAGCTGAGATGATGTTCCTCTCATACCATATGAATGGACACTGAAGTGATTAGTCCATTGACAGATAATTACTCTTTGAGCATTACAACTTTGAGCTGCTCATCAAACAAAAATGCTAGATATTTGCCTTTTGAAATTTGAGGCTTTGCTGCTTTTAGCCTCTGGTTACATAATAATATACCAAATCAGTAAAAGACTTACCAAAAAGTAAAAAAAACATTTTGAATTGACTCTGTTAACCCTCACATGCGGTTCATGTTCTAACTCATAATTAGTCTCTACATCAGTTCACATTGATAAGTTCTCCATCAATCATTAATAAATGTTTTATTAATCCTTAATGAAGAGTATATTCTATTTATTTATGAAAAAGACATTTACTGCCACTGTGGTGACTTTTGGTCTAGGAGAATAAAGAATAAAGAAACAATGTTTTTACAGCTCTCAAATGGGTCAAATGTAACCCTGAACAGTATGTAAGGGTTAAAAAATTACGTAGTTATTGATAATCAATGTTGTTGGTGTATTTCAGCAGGCACAGCACCCCCATCAATGAATCCCATGACTCCCCACACATATCAGCCAAGCAGAGGTCCCTATGGGCCCCCACCTACAGGACCCCCACCTGCAGGCCTACCACCAACCATGAAACCTGCACCACCTCCCACTGGACCCCAAATAGCCAATGCCACACCTCCACCCCCAAAAGCAGATGGTAAGTTCTGTGCTTTGTCCTCAGATGTAACAACCTATAGACCTATAGAGGCCTCTTTTATCCTTTCTTTATTACTTTATTTATTTACATGTCAAGTCAGCTGATACGGTGTCAGCAGCCTGGTATGAGCTCAGCAAGCTGAGACTAGAAATTTATTGTGAGAGCATTGCGGTTAATGTTAGTTGCCCCAGACAAGAAAATGAAATGGTGTTAGATTTCTATATAATGGCATAACTACTCACTAAAGGTGGATTTATAGGTCTATATTACGTGTTATGGTGTAGCTACAGAACCTGTGTTTCAGACTGACTGAAAATGTTTTAACTGGTTTAGTAAGCTCAGTGAAATGTTGGAAGTCAGTGCAGCACATTTTTCCCCCACAAATTAGGCAAGTACTGTACAAACATTTTGTGGGTCTGTGTCATGTCAGCACACTGTCGTCAAGGACAGATATCATACCTCTTTGGGCCAGAGACTGTGTCTCCTTTCTTTCTTTTTTTTTTTTGACAAGCCAACCATTTTTGTTCTGATCACCTTCCGTTGTTTCCCCTCCCTCCCCTCCTTCCTCTACATGCCAGCTCAGTGTGGGGGGGCTGTCAACAGCACTCTGTCCCCCACTGAGCCCGACTGCCAGGAGGCGGATATTGAATGTCCAGGTGTGGCCAAATCTGTCAGTAGCTGTTACCTGTTTCCGTCCATGTGGTTGTGCCCATCCTGTCCTCTCTGTGCTGCCGTTCACTGTATCTAGGGATGCACTCATTATTTATTTTTCACCCCTTAATTTGATGCCAAATATGAAGATTAGCTAATATGGAGCTCTAATATTGTTACTTTTAGAGAAAGAAAAATGAATTAGGCAAGATGTGTTTTTTCTGACTTGTTTATGTAGCTGGGTGCTAGTAGTGAGGAGTCTGTCAAGTATTTTGCTTTAGCTCAGTAATTTCTTATTATCAGTGCATCCCTGGTGATAAATATTTATTGTAGGTAGTTTATCTTCCTCTTGTCATCCATTCTCACTGTCTCTTGTTTGAAAAAAGTAGATAAATGTTTCATGTGTCTAGATAATGACATTTCTTTACACATCATACTAAAATTTCCGTCATTACCATTGTTAATAATGTCTCGTAGAACTCCCTGTTTGTGTCCATCGCAGGCATATCTTGTTCTGTAGTTCAGATCATTCCATATATATCGCCTGTGGTTAGCACACTAAGATAGAAAGAGCAAAAAGTGTCACTAAAATTATTCTATTTATTGTACATCTCACATGTTTGCTTTGGAACAGGAACTGCAGCTGGCAATGGCCCACAACCATCTAACAGCTATAATCATGTTGACAACAAAATGGGTAAGGCCTTTTTCTGCAACATCTTGGAAGTTTTTCACGCCAACCACATGTAGTCTTGACAGTAAATGAGCCTCTTCTCTTGGAGGAGACAAAGCATTTCTAAAATAAGTGTCTGTCTCTGAAATGTCTTTTATATTTTATTTAAAATCTTAAACATTAAATTCATTCTCCAGTACTCTTCAGAAACCTTACCTATTGCATTGATTTTTCAGTGTAAATCACTAAATGCGCATGTCACAATAGTAGCTGTTTTCATACTGTAACAAATGTCTTCAGATTTTTTTTAAGGTTTACATGATAAGTTTGGCAATATCCTTTATTTTTTCGCTGTTAACATATCCAAAGAAAATACCAAAATCAATTCTATCAAATACTTCAGTGAGCCACTGATGAACTAGAAATAGCTTGAATCAAGCTGCTGAAGTTTGTGTTGATTCAGTGTTACACCTATCAGAGCATCAAATAGGTATTTATCATTTATAGATGATTATGGTAGCCAAATGCACTTTGAGCAACATTTGTTAAAAACTAAGTCTTGTTAAAAAAAAAATGTAATGACTCACTTTTAAAGTTTTGTCTTGAGTAGAAAAGAATGGGACAGAGTAACATTGCATTTTTTATGATATTTGTTGAGTATAAGAACAATATTAAATATTGCATCTAGTGAAGAGGTTCCTTTTTAGTTTTCTAATTTTTTTATGAAAACTATACTCATTTCTGGTCCTATTTCTTCCCCAGCTGGACCACCTCAGCCTGGACCTCCTGGTCGGCACTTGGGTCACTACCCCTCCCTTCCCCCCGGGTATCAGCAGACCTCTGCTCCACACAATGCCACCTCCCCCATGCACCCTGCAATGCAGGGTGCCACGCAGCCTTACACTCAAGCACCTCAGCCATACCAGCAGGTGAGAGGCATGTTCCATCAGCTCACTGACTGTGTGCTGTTAGTAAAACAACATGCTCTGTCCCTTCTGTCATCTATTTGATGTTCACTTGGTAAACAGGTTAAATATGCTTTTTGTCTGTGCAGGCTGTACAGAAACAGTAAGCGGACTTCTGTGCATTTGTCGAATCAAAGGAATAATTCATTTTACAGCATAAAGGAAAAGACTTTGCTTATGTTATGTGTGTCACTTTTTTACTGAAATTTTTAATTTCATGCCAGCAAATAGATTTTTAGGTCCCAGGCTGACACACAGGTTTGCTGTATGTGTGTTTGTATGTTTGTTTTGTTGTTTTTTTTTTTTAATAGGAAATTTTGTTACACATTGGATGTATACACCCAAATTTTACTTTGAGTGCACTATAAGAAAAATATTATGGAGAAAACTAAATCTTTTATTTAATGATAAGACTTAAAGATGGTTCACCAATCAAAATATTGGTTGACTTTCATACTCAATAATTTGGCTCTTACAGGCTTTGGTGAAATGCTTTTTGTTTTTCCATCTCACAGCCACCTGTTGGTCCCGGGCCAGCCCAGCTGAGCCCATCCTTGGCGGCCATGAGTCTCCAATCCAGCACCCCAGAGTCCCTGAGAGTGGTCAACCTGCTGCAGGAAAGGAACCTGCTACCACCAACTCCAGTCCCTGCCCCGATACCCTGCCTGCCCCAAGATCTGCAGAAGATTAACTGCCACCCAGAGTAAGTCATGGCAGATCAATCAACAACATGCCATTGTATTTTGTTTGTGCCTTGTAAATGACTATAAAAGTGCTTACAGTGGATGTTATCTGTGGTAAGGTTGCCGTTTGTGCATGCACTGTATGTAATTCAGACCAGCATAATCGTGACTTTGTCCCTGTATACAGTGCATTATGTCTTGGCCTATTCATTCTAGGAAAGTGTTTATGAGGCAAAACATAATTTTCATGGAATATGTATTTACAGCCATATATGATGTGTTCATCCATTCATCTAACTCAAGCAACCACATACCATACTGGTACATGTGAAATACCAGACATGACATAATTTCTGTATACAGTTCAAGCTCTGCGTGTTTTTGCCCTTGTAGGGTTTTCCGTTCTACACTGACCAGCATCCCTCAGACCCAATCTCTGCTTAATAAAGCCAAGATGCCACTGGGCCTGCTGCTCCACCCCTTCAAAGACCTCTCGGTAAAAAATCTTATTTCTCAAATGTCATGTAACATGTAACCTGGTTTATTAAGTTAATTAAGTTTATTAAGGAACATGGTAAGCACAGCTACATTTCTCCTGAAGAAACCAAATTATTTGGTTATGTTGGTGCGTTACCCAACGAGGATAGGATTTGACTAAATGCACCCCTTGGCAAAATCTGTCGGAATGAATTGGCATCTGTTCCTGTTGTAATTGAGGACACGGACAACAGAGACGTTGCACAACTTGGACAGCAACAAGAAAGTCTTTATTGAAATGCCAGTTACAATGAGCTGCAGACAAGAAAATGTGTTTGCCTGAAGACATTTCTCACACAGGGGTTGGTTTTGTTCTCTTGCTTTTCTTGCAGCAACTTCCTGTAGTGACATCCAGCACCATCGTCAGGTGTCGGTCCTGCAGAACATACATCAACCCCTTTGTCTCCTTCCTGGATCAGAGGAGGTGGAAGTGCAACTTGTGCTATCGGGTCAACGATGGTAAGAATAGCTGGAAGGAATGATGGAAGAAATATCACTAGAGATATCATCTGAAATTTCTCTCATGCACTGAAAAAGTCACTGTCAGTGAGGATACTGGAGGCAACTGACAAAGATTCAGTCTAATACAGCTGAGTCAAAAATTCCATTTCATTTAAGTAATAAGTTGTGAAAGTGACGAGGTAATCTTCAGAAACTTTTCACCTAGTCAAAATATGAAAGAAGGAAAACAACTATTAGCCACACAATGATTTATTACTGTGATTATGTAAGGACAATAACCTAATAAATCGACTGTAAACCATCTTCACACTGACCAAGTTATAAAGCACAGAGCAAATTATTTGACACTATAACCTTGACTTGATGTTGACTGGTTGTTTGTCTGTGTCTCTAGTTCCAGAGGAGTTTATGTACAACCCAGTCAGCAGATCGTACGGAGAGCCACACAAAAGACCCGAGGTCCAGAACGCCACCATTGAGTTCATTGCTCCTTCAGAATACATGGTAGGTTTCAACACACATTGTTGACAAATGTGAACAGTTATGTGTGCTCAGTCTATTGTAAATGAATGGGTAATTTCCATAAAAGGGCTCGTACTAAATTTAAAGTCAATCACCAAATCTTGAGTGGACATGACCATAATCTGTGTGTGATGTAGTGTTTCTATTGACCTTGTGTTAACTGTCATGTGCCCTGATTTTCCCAGCTGAGGCCACCACAGCCTGCTGTTTACCTCTTTGTTCTGGACGTATCCCACAATGCAGTGGAGACGGGCTACCTGAATGTGTTCTGTCAATCACTTCTGGACAACATCAATGCGTATGTACAATATTTAATTTCCAGTTATTAGCGATAGAAGACCTCAATTTTATTGGTGCTTTAACACCATGAGGAGGGCAAATACACAAACATGGTGTAAATGTTTGAGGATTCAACAGCAATAACATTATGTCTGACTGCCAGGTTGAAATGGGGCTCTATAAATATAGCTGAAATAGGTCATCCTCATCGCCTGAGTGCTAGTTTATTGAAGCATGTGTGTGTCCTAGGCTTCCTGGAGACTCACGGACAAAGGTAGGCTTCATCACCTTTGACAGCACGATCCACTTCTACAACCTCCAGGAGGGTCTTTCCCAGCCTCAGATGCTCATTGTTTCTGACATTGAAGGTGAGATATATTACTATAACTTGACAGCTGTTTGTGTAAAAATGCAGAGTTAATAAATATATAAGGTATGAAGAGATCATTGTTTGGGTCAGCAAACTTCATATTGCATTTTTTAGGAACGGTTACCTTCTGCCATAGTTGAAACTCAGTCACTCTGGATCCAGATATCCAAATCATGCTAAATTGTGCTAAAATTCAAATTCAAAGGATCAGTGAGGAAAAAAATCATTGTCACCTGAAAACTGAATCACCTGATAATAGCTGCGATTTTGAAAATTTGTTTAATCACTTTTATAACCTTAGTGTTTATGATTGTATTCTGTGTGTCTAAATGATCAATTTTTCTCTACACAGATATCTTTTTACCAACACCAGACAGCCTTCTAGTTAACCTCAATGAATGCAAAGAGGTAAGAAACAATGTCTTGGTTAAAACTTTTTAGGAGTATTACTGTTGAGTAGCCCAAAACCTCATTTTGTCATACCCCTGAATTTTAAGTGTAATTTTAGCCATGTGTTTTCTTTTTGTCTTCATATTATTAGAAGTGATATTCACAACTACTGTATATTCAAAATGTTGTTTTGTTTATAACCATTTCAGCCACACTGCTGAATGAGAAATGAAATCTCGTTGACCCTTTTTAGATGAAATAACAAAACTAAGATCATCCCCGAGGGATCAAGTGTGTGTCACAAAAATAAGTTTCCCTCCCTATATTTTTCTTCCAGCTTGTGCAGGATCTTCTGAAGAGCCTGCCAACTTTATTTGAAAAGACCATGGAGACCCAGTCTGCCCTGGGTTCAGCTCTGCAAGCAGCCTTCAAGCTGCTGTCGCCCACTGGAGGGCGCATGTCTGTTTTCCAGACCCAACTGCCTAACCTTGGTGTGGGGGCACTGCAGTCCAGAGAGGACCCCAACCAGAGGGCATCTGCGAAGGTAAGAGATCTGATGATTAGGTTCCTCCATAACATCAGTAAGACGTGTGTGTGTGTGACATTGTACTGAGGCATTAAAGAACTTTTGTATTGTAGTAGCAGTTGTGTATTTGTTCTGTAGCTTTTCAACTATAATTAGATCTTGACAACATGCCACATTTGGTTAATATTTTGAGCTCATTGTCCTATCTTCTGTGTTTTTGTTTTTCGTTTTGCTTTCAGGACATCCAGCACTTATCCCCAGCAACAGACTTCTACAAAAAGCTGGCTCTGGACTGCTCTGGCCAGCAGGTCGCTGTTGACCTGTTCCTGCTCAGTGCTCAGTACTGCGACCTAGCATCACTCGGTGAGTTTGTGATGGGAGCTGAAGGATAAATGAAAAACTACACATACTCAACACAAACTTGTAACTGTTATGTTTGTCATCCAGTTATTCAGATTTATAAATTATTTGATTGTTTCTTCGTGGTTATACGTAGCCACAGGAGGGCATTATTTTACAAGTAAATATGATTAAACAATATTATGATTTATATAATAGAGTAGCTTTATACTTTAAGTTCATAGCAACTACCAATAAATGAAAAAACTTTTTGGAAATCTAGTGATGGCCTCAAAATACCAACCCAAGTGAAAAACCTTTGTATTTCACACATTTACATATCCTCAGTAATAGATACAGACATAAGAGGTATCAGAATCTCTTTTCCACAATAGCAGATGTGATCACAGCAGGGATGAGAGTGAAGACAAAGGATCTCATCTTTTCATTTCTCCCCTTGTCCGCCTTCTCTCTCCCAGGCTGCATATCCAGATTCTCAGCAGGGAGCGTTTACTACTTCCCTTCCTACCACCACCAGCACAACCCCGCTCAGGTGGAACGCTTCCAAAAGGAGCTCAAGAGATACTTAACCAGGAAGATTGGCTTCGAGGCTGTCATGAGGATACGCTGCACCAAAGGTTTGTTGGCACAAGATTTATTTGGTTGAGCAATGACTAAAGTGTTACACATAGTGTACGTTCTTAGATGTGATTAGTAAATTCTTTTCTGTAAGGGATTATGGATTGTAGGTACAGCCTCTACCTGTCCTGAATGCATAAAATGTTGATATATATTTCAGCTTATATTTTTGTCATAATGTCTCTAGAGTCCAGATTGATTTTTTTGTTGCTGCTTGGAATAATTGTTTTGCAGTTGAGTGTTATAATTTCTCTCTCTGTGTCTCTGCAGGTCTCTCCATCCACACGTTCCACGGAAACTTCTTTGTGCGCTCCACAGATCTGTTGTCTCTCCCCAACGTGAACCCAGATGCAGGCTTTGCAGTTCAGATGTCTATCGAGGAAAACTTGGACGACATGCAGGTCGTCTCTTTCCAGGCTGCACTGCTTTACACCTCCAGCAAAGGTACACATAACCAAACAGGATTAGAGGTTTAATCATAGCTGTGAAAATCTCTATTCTGTTGAAATAATGTTTCTTTCTGTTTTAGGAGAGAGAAGGATCCGGGTCCACACCTTGTGTCTCCCTGTGGTTAACTCTCTGTCAGATATCTTTGCTGGGGCAGATGTGCAAGCCATCACTGGACTACTGGCTTGCATGGGTACGTATTATGACACTTAAAAGGGGAACATATATTTTTCATTCTAACTAATTTTATAGTTGTTCCACGTATTCTAGTGGCATACTTAAATGTCACATCAGAGAATTTGAAATTGCCCTTATATTACAATTCATTCTTAAATGTATATGGTCAATTTATGCATCCCTAGTTTTTACCAAATATTTAGTAACTTTGAGTGTGAATTAAGGGTGTAGTGATTAATCGATTCATATCGATGCATCGATTTTTATAGCCAACAATATATCCATGTGTCCACACAAATATCGATACATGTTTTTTTTCATCGCCTGTACTACCTACTGCTATGCCGCGGATGGTGGTACATAGTAACCGCTGATGTAGGCACAACTGTAGCCTTTCCACACTTTACCTACAATTAAACACACTGTTGAGTTGTCGATGTAACTGCAAGAAAAAGCGAGAAGAAGTCAATATCGAATCATCATGAAGACTCCAATTTACACACCTAGTATGAAGGCATTGTTACATAGGTAGTGTTCAAGCAGTTTTGTCTTCATACTAGTAATAATTTTGTGGACCCAATGATATCAGATGATGTTTTCAACAATATTCTGAAATCATTACTCTGAAATTATTATTCTGGGATGCAATAATTCAATGCAAGTCTTTCAATTGGCTTGATTTGAAATCATTGCACAGTTTTCATTGACTTCACTGTTAATAGCAATGACAGATGGCGATGAGTGGCGACAGCTGTGGTCGCCAAGCAACCATCACACACTGAGCACGCACACATACTGCGGTATCATTTCATGTTGACAAAGCAGACAGCCAGACGCTGATATTTTCTGCTCTTCAGAATATAATATCAAGAACTTTGACATTTGGTTCATTTTGTTTCATCATGAAGGTCAACTGAAGGAGAGCTGTTACTGTTGCATTCACTGAACAGTACCTCTTCAATTGTAGTATAGTCGGTCTTAACCATGTATGGTGTGGATACTATTGATTGTGTCTTACTATGATAACTTGCAGCCACTCTAAACTGGTCATAGTAATCTACACAGTACAAAACTGAAATCTTAAAGAATACTTTCACACCCTTATGTGCAAAGAGTAAGATGAGAATATGGATACCAATTTCATATCTGTGCTTTAAGTATGACACAAGGAGCCAAGAAATGACTAGCTTCACATATGAAAAAAAAATTAAATAAAACAAACAACCAACCAACATCTCTAAAGCTCTTAATCTTTACACAAACTGGAGTGTAAAAAAATTTTCTTGGCCAGGAGGAGTGATACCCTGGAGTCCTCACTGGTTGCCTGGCAACCTCACGGTGATGACAAGCTAACCTGCTGAGGGCTGCAGGTTCATTCTTAATGAGCATATCTGAGAGTGGTATTGATCTTCTCATATAACTCTTGGAAAGAAAGCAAATATGCGTACTGCCCAAAATGCTAAACTATAATTATAATTATATTTTTAAATCCTTTATAGATGATTATATATTCATGAGTCACATTATTTCAAATCAAGGTTAAGAATGAACAATCTTGTTCAATTTTCATTGAGTTTATTTTTCAACACCCATATCTTATTAATTTGTGGATACATAGTATATCTGTTGGGATACAGTTATTTTAGGCATAATCCTACACCTTGTCTGCAAACTTCATTTTGTATAAAAACCTACCTGCTGCTTCAACTACAGGATAATGTTGTGGTGCATTTACAGGCATTTGTCACTGGAGACAGTGTATGGTTAGAATTTATTTATTTTAATGAAACCAAAACTGGCAACCTCACAATCAAACATAGCAGATTTCAACCTACTGCTTGCAAATTCTTCCTCAGTTTAAATATCTAGAGATTGACAATTATTGTAATATAATAAGTTGGAGTCACTATATGTACGTAGATTTCGTATTAGCTTTCAAATCACTGAAAGGATAAATAGTTTTCAGTAAACTGCAGCAAATACTTGTGTAAAGTGGTGAGGTCCTTGTGGTAGTTGTGTTACTACAACTTGGGGCCACCAAAGTCCTGAAATTTGAAATCCTCCACTGTCTTACTAATGACTGGAAATGTGTCCTCCTTTTCTCTGCAGCTGTGGACCGTTCGGTAACAGCCAGTCTGGGTGATGCCAGAGATGCGATGACCAACGCTGCCATTGACTCGCTTATGTCGTACCGGCAAGCTGTGTTGACCATCCAGCAGCCTGGCCTGCTGGCTCCAGCCTGTCTCAGACTCTTCCCACTCTTCATCCTTGCCCTACTCAAACAGGTCAGCGTTATCACAAAATCACTTGTTACACAGCAACTGCACTTCAAACTAAGTGATATAATATTTTGTGACACTTAAACTCTTTCCACTTCCAGGATCTAGTGTTGGTAAAATACACTGTCACACCTTTTATTGATCCAGTTTTGTGTCTTTTTGTGTGTTCACCTTACAGAAAGCTTTCAGGATGGGCACCAGCACCAGGCTAGATGACCGGGTGTTTGCTATGTGTCAGCTGAAGTACCAACCGCTGGCCTACTCCATGCTGATGATCCATCCTGCTTTCTACCGTATCGATGACCTGTCCGATGAGGTGAGGGTTAGGGTAAAAATCTTTTGCAGTGTCTGCATGTCTCAGCTAATGGATGTTGCAGTGAAAACAGGAGTGACGCTGGGTAGTTTCCTTAAATTAGATGTTTCAGAGGAGGAAGAAGAGACATTACTTATTTATGTTGGGTTCTTTTGTTTGTTTTGTCACTGAGTGGTGATCTTTTTTTTTTCCCTCTTTCCTTCATCCATAGGGAGCTTTGAACGTCAACGATCGGACTATCCCTCAACCTCGACTGTTGCAGCTGTCCGTGGAAAAGCTCAGCAGGGATGGAGCTTTCCTCATGGATGCTGGAATGGTGTGGAGCATTTTATTCCCAACCCATTTAATTTTTCAGTTTACTAATTAATCGCTGCACACAGCAATAACTCCATTGTATTTAAAATATATCTATTTTACCCCAAAAGGTGATGTATCTGTGGATTGGACGGAACTGCAGCCCCAACTTCCTCACACAAGTCCTGGGCGTTCCCAGCTACGCTGCTGTGCCTGAAAACCTGGTAGGAATGTTTCAGCAGTCACAGTTTACCTTAAATAACTACTGAAACTCCTTCAACTACTTAAACCTTCTATGGTGGTCCTCCATCCACTTTGCCTTTATCTTGTATAGGTGATCTACACTCATGGTGTCCTCTACTCTGCTAATGAAAACGTAACTGTCATTTTCTCCTCTTCCAGTATCTGCTCCCAGAGCTGGACACTGCAGAATCACAGAGAACTAGAACTTTCATTGGTTGGCTGAGGGAACAGAGGCCGTTCTTCCCGACCCTGCACGTCATCAGGTGGGCAAGAGACAGACAATTCATGAAAAGAGAGGAGATATTGAAGTAGCATGAGTGTGGGGAAGTCAAAATTAGCCAATGATTGCTGTGGTTGTTCAGTTAAATTATAAGCAAGTCTTGTCTTCTAAGCGCTAAGGCAGTTAATCTACTGATGTTTTTAAAGGACCATTATGAAAGATTTAGTGACATTGAGAGTGTTTCCCTTCATGCTTGGAAGGGAAAAGGGGAGGGGAGAAGTATCCATTTGACATTACCACTGGATGTCACTAAATCCTACTCACTTTAAGTTTCCCAGTTTTCTACTGAGTGAAAATCCTGTTGGTGGGTGGTAAAACTTAGAAAGTTGCGGCTTAATTGATCAACTCAGTTCAGTCTGTCTACTTGAACTTGTTGATTGCTGAATATTAAAACTGAGAAGCATCAAATCATGAGGTTTTGTTTCGTTGATGAGAATTCAGATGAGCGCATTCAAAAGAAAAGATAAGTTTCATAATAAAACAAGTTTTTTGAATTGCCTTCGTCAGCACTTTGGCATAAGATAGCAGTTTATACCTTATTTATTACTTTTTTATTTGATTTCTCTCAGGGACGAGAGCCAGCTGAAAGCCAGCTTTATGCAGAACATGATCGAGGACCGAACAGACTCGGCCCTGTCCTACTACGAATTCCTGCTGCACCTCCAACAGCAAATCTCCAAATAACCTTGAGGGGGGACTGTGGAGACGACAACACTGAAGCAAGGATGTTCATCGGTGTGTGTGTACATATATATGCATATATATATATATATCTCTCTCTATATATATATCTATAGATATATAGATATATATGTGTGTATGTGTGAGTGAAAGTAGTGGGAGGCTGAGCTTGCCTCTTGCTCCATCCATCTCCAGCTGTGGTCTACCGTCTCTCTAAGAAAACCTCTTCTGTGATGAACTGATGTAAAGCGTCACTCAAATCAAACTATGCGACAGACGGGGCGAGGATGGAGAGACAAGAAACCCATTCTGATGCTTTTTGGCACTTTTTACCCAGCTGAAGCAATGCGTTAGAAGGAAAAAAAGAATCAAGAAATCAACGAAGATGATGATAATTATGTATGTCAGTGATCGAATGAATCAGTGTTTATTCTCATAGAACAATGCTGTCTAACTGAGGTATCATTCAGATACAGTCCAGGCAAATGGTTGTGTGAAGTGTGTTTGTTCACAAAGCACAGTTGTCTTTACTAAATACATGTCAAATGTATGTATGTATGTATGTATGTATGTATGCTCAAGACTAGGTTTATGAGGAAGGCTAGTATTTCTGCGCTCAAAGACTGTTATTGGGTGTCACCTGGAGTATTTGTATACAGAACACCTGAGCTCTAACAACACTCTAATATCGTACCTGAAGGACAGAATGTGTGTGTTTTAATTTCTCAGTCATTATATCTGTGTGTCGAACAAATCTGAGACTCTGTTGTAAAAGGCAGAAATGTTTGAAGGTGGACCGACCTTGCCGTCATTGGCTGCCTTGAATGTGAGGACTCTGCAGCGGAAAGTTGTTCCATTAGTCTGATCTGTCCTTTGGAAACTCTTTGTCATCCTTTCTCTTTCTGGACACTCAGAACACCTGTGACGACATCACTGTTCTGTTTATTAACCTTTTTTTTTCTCTCTCTTTCTCTGATTGTTTAATTTATGAGACTCCCAATCTGATTAAATTCGATAATTGCCTTGTACGGGAACTCACTTTTTATTATTAAGCTTCTGTTTAAATACAGACTCTATATGAAATATTTTAATATAATAGGATATGGGAAATTCTTTAACACAGACATAACAAAGCCATTGTGATCTTTTAATCATGCTTATTGATACTTGTATATGGAAAAGAATGCGTTATATAAAGGTGAAGATATGCTGATAATTTTAGTATAAACATTAAGGTGAAATGACTAAGAAAATAAAATGTTTGGGACTTTTTAAATGCAGTTTGTGTTTTGTTGAGGGAACAGCGTTTATTCAGTGAAAACAGACTATAGAGCAGAATATGGACCAACTGAGTCAGTTTTACTATTGACTGAACTTGAATGTTTTTGATTTGGTCTGATTTCATAGGGTTTGTTATCTATGTATTATAAAAAATAATACATAGATAAAACAAATGAAAAATAGCCTGTGTTTACACATAGTGAATTGCAGAGGTGTGGTTTTGACTGGAGTCAGACTCGGATCATGAATCTGATAACTTTACATTCAACAAAATCAAAACAAACAAAATGCTGGGTTCCCAACAAATTTAAGGGTTTAGATATAAGTAATGGACAGGACAAAAAATTTAAAAAGGGCACCTATTCTGTATTCCAGATTAGTTATGATTCATTTTTGTCCTCAAATGTCATCTAAAACACGAGATATCACAGAAAAATTAATGTTTTGTCAAGGTGTATTTTATGTTCCTTACTCTGAGTGCACTTGGACACTCAAAGTAAATAAAATATTATTCAAACAAAATGTAAAATACTGTGAAACATTGTACATGCAGGTGCACGTTTTTTTTTTTTTTTGTCTTTTTTTGAGGATATGCATCATGTATACATCCCCAAATTATTAAGTCCACTCCTGCTGATACAGACTTTTCTGTTTTTGTTTAGATTTCAGGTAGACAGCAAGTAACCAGACATACTTATTAAACAGGTTAAAGGACAGGTACGTGGATTTAAAGTCACCAGTCAGGTGTCTAAATGAATGCTGGTCTTCATACTGACCATTAGAAGATTCTCTGCAATGTGTTTTACAGTGTAAATGATGGNGTAGACAGCAAGTAACCAGACATACTTATTAAACAGGTTAAAAGACAGGTACGTGGATTTAAAGTCACCAGTCAGGTGTCTAAATGAATGCTGGTCTTCATACTGACCATTAGAAGATTCTCTGCAATGTGTTTTACAGTGTAAATGATGAGAGACTAAATCCACAGCTCATGAGGCCTCAGGTGGGTTGAAATGAAGTGGTTATTTTTCAGTGTTGCCCTCTTTAGAGTTGTTCTGCTTTCAATCTGCAGCAGCACTAGTAGCCGTTCTTTTTAAAGTGAATCTAATTATTGATTGAGTTTCTATCTGAATTGTCTAATACAGAGAAAGGATTGTGTTATGGGAGGATTAAACAGATTGATACTATCAAGTAATATATTGTTTAAAGTATGACAGCTAAATTAAAAGATATATTTTGTACTCCAGATTAATCATAGAACATAATGGTCAGTCAGGTGTGATTACAGCAAGGATACTGTAGTAATTGTAAACCAAATTGAAGACTCATCTTTTAAGTGTGCCATGGCTACAGTTCTGAGATTTCATTGGTTTTATTTTTATTTCGTTTTTCAGTTTAGTTTTAGTTTAACAAGTTAGTTTTAGCTTGTTTTTTTTAATTTATTTTATTTTGAGGAATTGACTAGTTTTAGTCTTATTTTTTCAGGTAAAGCCTTGATTTGTATGAGCTAAAAAGGATGAAATGAAAAGTTTTGCTGTGTTTGTGGTTATTTCAAGAAGTCACACTGAACAGGACATAGTAAAAAAAAAAAAAGCTGACTTTGATTTTATTTTTATTTCCATTCATTAAATTATTTTTTCAACACTAGTTTTAGTTTAGGTTTAATTTAACAACGCTGTGAGTCAACACTGAGGGCTGAAAAACATTTAATTTATTTATTTTTTCCAGAAATGTGGTAAAATAGTATTTATTATTTCACAGAAACTTACAAGAACAGGAAGAAAAAAGCCCAAAAAACAGCTTATGGTGATATCTGTCAATACACAGAAAGCAAAAAAATCCACAAAAACAACAGACTATGTACACCTGAGAATGGATTCCTGAGTGTAATTTGAAACCAACTGGCTCCATCTGCTAACAGTACTGCAGAGGAACAGGACAAGGAATGCTACAGATGCATCCACAGAAATGCATGTGCAATTGCATGTGTAATTTGTAATCAAATCTATCTATAAATTCTTTGCAGCCAATTCCACAATCTACTGTCTGTTACAAATGAACACCACACCTAGTAAAACCACGTCTGTGAAACCATCCCAAAGAATTTTTTTGGTCTTTTTTTTTTTCTCAACATATAAATATCACTTATAATAACATATATGAAATGTATTTTTTTGTGTATGTGTTATACAATAATATACAAAACAAAGCTTCAGCTGGATCCACGCATAACAGGTGGAGCTAGCTTGAGAGAACATACAAAAAAAAAAATCTGACTTAAATGCACCTTGTGTTTCTGATACAAGCTACACAGTCAGTCAATCAATTGGCTGATAACTCCACAGATCTGGATCAATGAAAAACATCCAACAGAAAGAAAGAAAGAAAGAAAGAAAGAAAGAAAGAAAGAAAGAAAGAAAGAAAGAAAGAAAGAAAGAAAGAAAGAAAGAAAGAAAGAAAGAAAGAAAGAAAGAAAGAAAGAAAGAAAGAAAGAGAAAGAAAGAAAGAGAAAATGTTTAAATGTGAGCTTCTCAATCAAGCACTCACTTCTATCACTGGCAGAAAGAAGACAAAGTTTGTAGGCACAAGTATGGAAGCAGAACTCAACCTTGAAAATACTGCTCAGGAAACTTTCACTTTTCTTTTTTAACCTTTAAAAGATTAATGGATTGGTTAGAAATTAAAAAAAAAAAAAAAGATATTGTAGATTTGACCTAACTAGACTGAGTTATCTTTATACTAACAATACTAACAAAACACACTGCTGCAAGCAATATATCCATCTTGCCAGGATTAAACACAGGCAATAACAATTATTTATTTTACAGAGGGGCTATACTGAGTCTTTCAAAGATATAGTTTATTTTAATGCCTTTAATTGTCGTTGCATATCGTTGCAAAGTCTTTTTCCTGTAGAATGATTGTTTGTCCGGTTGCAATCCTTATGAAGTGTTGAATACCAGTCCAGAATACTTTGGAATACATACATTCATTAAAAAAGGTGTTGTATTGTTTCATCTTCTCATCCACAAAAGGCTAAAAGAAAGTCCATATCAATTTTGAATCTTTCCAGATTCTTTTTTGTTGGATAGATGTTGTGCATTATTTTAAACGACACTTCTTTTACTTTATTGCTAATTCAGAACTTTTCTCCAACCAACCACGCCTTGCTCCAGTCTACGTCTCCATATTAATTGTTCCAGAGGGATTGCCCTGGTGGCAGAGTTAAGATATGTAAGCTGTTTCTAATGTGTTTGTTGGAGCGTTGTTTCTTTGTGGTATCTATTCCATCAGTGAGAATGTCACTGTTACTTGAATCTACATTAGAGACTCCTGAGCCTCTGAGGAGGTGTAATATGTGTCTTGGTATAGCATTAAAAAAAGCATATTCTTTTGATGAAACTGGTAACTGAAACTTAAAAAGAAACTCATCATAACGCAACACCTGTCCTTCAGAGTTAAGAAGTTGACTTACTAAAACAATACCATGGTCAAACCATTTCTGATAGAACAGTGACTTGTTCTTGTACAGAATACTTTCATTGTTCCAGATGTAAAGGTAAATTGGTGCAAGTTGTGCTTTTAAATCATTTTCCAGGTGAGTAAAGCTTGTTTGTGATAGTTTAGATAATTTGATAGGTAACTTTTCAATTTTATAATTACATTTCAGTATAAATTTGATTCCACCAACACCAGCAAAAACCTGTTAAGAATACATTTTAAAACCTCTTTGTCATGCAATACGTGACATCATCGCTGTGCGTCCTTTCTTTCCCAGAGGTGACATCATCGTTATGCGTCCTCTGTTCACTAAACGATCAGTCTGGGCTGACGCCGTCATGTTTACCGCCGACGTCTAACTGTGTACGCTGTGTGTTGTCTATCTGTACGTTTTTAGTTGACGCTAATTTATTTCAACATGGAATCTGTAGAGGCCAGCAGCGAGGAGAAGACGGGCTCGCTGTCGGCGGCGCAAAGGAGAGCAGAGATCCGGAGGAGAAAGCTGCTGATGAACTCTGAGGATAGGATGAACAGGATCGTGGGCTTCACCAAAAACGAGGCTGAAAACAACGGTATGCTATGCTACATCTGTCTGAACACTACCTGCTTCCTCTCATTGCTGTTATTTGTTCGACAGTCAGCGCATTGCCTTTGTTTTTGTAATGTTATACTACCACCATTCATATTCATACAAATGAATTACTAGTTACCACCTGGTCATTACTGCAGTTATGGAAATTAATTTAGCACATCTACTCAAGTATAGTACCTAAGTGCACTTTACTTGTGTATTATTATCAGATGTTACTTTACACTTCCACTAATCTCCATTTCAGGGGTAAATCTTGTACTACTCCACAGCTTTAGTAACCTTTCAGATGATGATTTGACACAATTAATAATACAACAAGCTTTTAAAATACACATTGTGATGAAACCAGTAATTTCCAACCTTTCAGGCTTTTGACATCTTTTAAAAAGCAGTGTGTAGTCAGGATCACATTTCAGGTGTCTCCAATTAAATCATAATCTAACAGGGACTGCAATACTTTACCTAAATAGCATTTTCCGTCACTGCTATACAACATTTTGACATTTGAGAAGCTGGAATAAAAGAATAATAATATAAGGACTTTCTTAAAAAAGTACCGAAAATGATTACCGGTAATTGATTATCAGAATAGTTGCTGATTAACTTAATAATGGAGAAATAATTGACTAATTATTGCAGCTCATATCTAAAACATAAAGGTGGTGAGTTTATAAGGAAATTAAGCAGAAAAGCATCATGCTGTTATATTTGAAGAACAGATAATGTTTGTCATTTACCTTGATAAGTCCCTTAATTACTTTGTTGATTAATTTGATGCCACTGGACACAGGTTCGAATGCATGCTGCATGTCACACCCCTTCTCTCTCCCATGCTTTCTTGTCTCACAACTGTCTAATATAGGTGTCTATGCAAAAAATCTGATGTCACTAATGCCGTGTCACTTCCTCAGCAGGAGCGTCCCGGCGTCTAACAGAACCACACTTCCATCTCGATCTTGACAGAACAGAGACGTGGTCGGCATCTTCATCTTCCCCAAGACCATCTCCCTTCCTGTCAGAGGCTTCAGCATTTGGCAGCCGCTCCCGCAGTGCCACCCCAGAGAGGAGGGGCTCACCACTGCCAGACTGCAGCGAGCTGCTCAGCAGTACTCTGGAGGATGACATCGGAGGGGTCCGACAAAGGCCGAGGGGGGAACGAGTGTCAGATGACCTCAGTGGCTCCCCACGTCGAGGCATCCATAAGTATCTGTCCCGTTTTGACGACGCCATGAAACTGCGAGGTCAGCTGGTCAATGAGAAGCCGGCCCAGGATGGGGGGTCTGACTCAGAGGAGTTTGATGCATTCATAGTCTTCAGGCTCATCGGCAGCATCCTCCTCGCTATCTTCGTCAGGGTTTTTGTCTGCAAGTATCTGGTAAGACACCTTGTGCATCTTCTCCTCAACTGCCAGCTCAGCTAACCAACACACCACACCTAGATTATAGGTTTTGACATTGCATAAGCACATTAGAGATGTTACACATATTATTTTATGTGGTAATGTTGCCATGGTGATGTGACCCTCATATTCTTTCATTCTAGTCAATATTTGCTCCATTTTTGACTCTTGAACTGGCCTACATGGGGTTGTCCAAATACTTTCCAAAGGTGAGTTGGCTCTACATATGTGCTATTTTCCATTGTTGCAGATGTAAATAATATGCAGACAGTTTCAGAATACTTGAGACACAAGGAGAAATTTTGTAACAATAGATGCCAGCAGCCGTAAGTGTCACTATGTAAAATTTAAAAAAATGACATGCCTGCTTTTGTGTGATGTTAATTAAGGTTGTTATAATTGTGATTTGTTTCATTTTCCATTGTGTATGTTTACTTTGTGTCAGCACAGTTTCTCAGATTTGATATTATTTTGCATTACTTTTGACAAAAGTTATATTCCTTGTTGATAAGACCTATTTCTGTTGTTACCTTTTTGTGCTCGATAGGCACAATTATATCACAGCTGACCACGCCCACAGTGAATAACAAGGAAGTCTGATGCGGGCTCACAGATAGTTATTTTTAGTTGTGCAAGTATTTTATTTAGATGAGGTAATTACCAGTTGCAGCTAATCATTAGTTGCAGTCATACAACAGTGTTTTTGTATGTATGCCTGTTTTTTCAGGTAGAGAAGAAGACCAAGACCACTGTGCTCACTGCCGCCCTGTTGCTCTCCGGCATCCCCGCTGAGGTCATCAACCGCTCCATGGACACCTACAGGAGGATGGGCGATGTGTTCGCTGACCTCTGCGTTTACTTCTTCACTTTCATCCTCTCTCATGAAATCCTGCTGCTCATTGGTTCAGAGACTCCCTGACAGACCAGCAGGACCTCAGCAACCCCATCCTTCTCCTTGTTGTCCCCTCCCTCTGCCTCCCACCACAACAAGGCATGTTCTTCTACGTCAGCTGGCGTGGGTTTGTTTATGAAATGAGTCCTTGCTGCCTCCATGATCAGGTTTGAGTGTCAGTGGGACTTGTGCTCATTACTTCAGCGCTTCAGGATTCTACGAAAGCTCCATATGATCAGAGAGTCCAGTGTTTGTTACAGGTGTCCATGTTACTTTTACTCTGGGCAGAAGCGGAGAAACAGAATAACAGTATTTGTTGTGTGTGAAGAATGTGCAGTGGCATTTTTGGTGCTGAGAGATATGTTTGTTTGTTTTTTTTTCGTCAGGTCTAGCAGAGATTCATCATTACAATGAGCAGACACAGATTCAGTCTGATTTATAATCTGGAAACACTGGAACTCCTCAGGGGCTGGGCGATGTCTCTGAACTATCAGTTTCATGTCAATGAAAAAAGAAATACCAGTATTGATGCATATTACAACATGGCAAATGAGATGTTGCTAGCATACATCTCCATTATGATATTAAATATTCGGACTCATCTGGCAGAGCTCCAAAAGATGAAAGTTGTATCTTACAGCATCCAAGTCTGAAACTTTACCGAGCTGAGAGCAAATACTTCAAACCACATTGAAAACAACTGATGTATAATGCAGATTACTGTCCTCAGCAGCATTACTTAAAACAGTCTGCATATAAAGCAGGAACTTTAATAGCATTTCAGTTCAGTTGGATCATTAATTATGAAACTTAACTGTGGCCTCTATGGCAATTGTGGGATAATGGTAAATGTGAAAACAGTAGAACAGAAAGAGAAGAGTCATAAAGTCAACAAACCTGCTTTATAGAAATATCTAAAGTTGCTATTATTAGCTACCATACACTAGTGATCACACCAGACCAAGTAGGTCTACAGCTGCAAAGTTTCTGAGTGTATTAAACTGAGCAACTTTTTATTTGTAGGAGGACGAATGTCATGTTAAAAATTACAGCCTTGCTTTAAACAACTGAATTTACTAAGTAAAGACAATGAAAAGTGTTCGTATTGTCTTTTACCACGACTTGACAACAATGATCTCTCAGCCTCGAGGGCTTCTATACACTAATGGTCTCCAAAGATAGTGCATAAGCGGGGCAGGGTGTCATATTCCCAGCTAGTGTCTGTCTCTTTTTGCGGGGCTGCTGTGAAGAAATTTGGAGGTCGTCTATCTCCTGACTATTAAACAACACTATGAATGCCTTTTTTGTCATATTAGTCAGTCTTGCAGGGCGTCAGACAGGCAGAGTTGAGGGTCATTGCATTTTCAGTTCATGACAGTCAAATCCTGAATCTAAACGNTCTGTCTCTTTTTGCGGGGCTGCTGTGAAGAAATTTGGAGGTTGAATTATCTCCTGACTATTAAACAACACTATGAATGCCTTTTTTGTCATATTAGTCAGTCTTGCAGGGCGTCAGACAGGCAGAGTTGAGGGTCATTGCATTTTCAGTTCATGACAGTCAAATCCTGAATCTAAACTTACCCAGTTTATGATATCAGTCAGTTATACAGCTCCTGAATTGACTGAGATGTAAATGAAGTGACCACAACCTTGGAGTGAAGAGGTTTATTGAGGTTCTTGATCCGTTATGATTGACAGCTGGTGATCAAATTAATCTGAAGGCTTAAGATTGAGGATCATCAGAACTGACAGTAGCAGGTGGTTCCCTTTCCCTCATGCATATTATCACTGCCTCTGCTGATTTGCTACTTCGCCCCCCCCTCCCTCCCCTCCAAGCTGTACGCTGCATTTAAGCTTTGCAATTGTGTCACAGATGGCAGCTATTGAACCACTGGGTGCCAGCATGGAGATCCAAGAGCAAGTTTTTTTTTTTTTTTGTAAAAACAAAGGATTCTTTACAGAAGAGGATTAGGGCCATTTGAACAAACTATATTATGAGATTAGTTTCAAGATACTGAAAATTGGATTTCTGGCTTTACTCTCAGGATTCTGCCTTTTAAATTATGTAGTGTTTCCTTTTTTTGTGAAGTCTGGTTAAATGTGTCACATATAGCCCTTTCCTCTGCCATAAACCACAGCTGTATACGTATAAGGACTTC
>JANJYP010042194.1:0-12824 GCA_024605115.1 Rastrelliger brachysoma | reverse complement strand
ATGTAATGCCCAGCCAGCAGTGTTTAATGCTGTCCCAGAAGGTTTTAATCCAGATTATCAGGAGTATAAAGTCACTGAGTCTCCCTCTCAGCTCGGCCTAGCCTGCCGCTTAGTGCACACATGTGCACGCGAGCGCACACACTCTCTCTCTCTCTCTCTCTCTCTCTCTCTCTCTCTCTCTCTCTCTCTCTCTCTCTCTCTCTCTCTCTCTCTCTCTCTCTCTCTCTCTCTCTCTCTATCCTTTTCATGCACACATGTAGGGATCCTCTAGGAGGTGCTGTGTATCCAGACTGGAAGCTTTGTCCGGCTGGTGTGCTTTCAAAGCAGACACAGCCGCCTCACAGATGCAGCTCACCCTGCTGTGTAAAGACCTCAGATCAACTGCACTCAGCTTGACCTATTTCAACATATTCACTACATTATTGCTGCCTCATTTGACATTTATGTGATGCCTTCACCTGAGCAATCTTCTCTTTGTTTTACACAGTAAGAACATTTGATCATGTGAGGAAACAATCAGTGCAGGGATCTATATTTGTACCGTACGTGACTACGTCAAGTGCTGTTTTGTGCAAAATCCTGCTGCTGAGTTTCCATCCACCTTTGAGACAGCTGCTCCATCATTTACATGCGATGGTGTGATCTGCATATCGCCCAGTTGGTCTGGATTAATTTCAGCATGTTTAATCTGATGGTGGAGATTGATGCTTGCAGCAGGGCAGGCTGGTCTCTAAATGCTTCCTCATATTCACTTGCTCCCCCACACATCCCAGTGACAGGCAGTCTGACTGGATCACAACCAGTCATTTTCCACTCAAATAGACAACAAATGAAATGTCTCTGCTACATGCAGCAGTGGTGCTGTATGGTCAGAATCCAGGAGGAGCTGTGGCCTTTCCCCTGCTTTCCTCCCATTTTCTATATATAAACTATACTATCTCCTTTTATCCTTTTAGTCCCTGTCCCTCATTGTCTCTTGCACTAATCTTGCCTTCTCCCCCCTGGTGATCACGCTATCTCTGGCTTCTCTCACCCTCTGTCTCATTCTCACTGTGTGCATGTTTCCTGGTGCTCTATAAATTAGGCTGAAAATGGAAGATTAACCTCTGGAGATGAGAAGCTTCCTTAATGTGCTCTGTTCTCTTTTCAGTAAACCACTGCACTACAATATTATTTAGTGGGAGCGTCTAATTGGAATCAGCTGGAAAGCAGAGAAACTGGGTGGCCAAACCTTTTACTGGCTTGTGAGATTCAAACACAAAGGATTATGCTCATCAAGAGGCTGTGGTGTGGAAGTTATTTTGTGTATTTAGATGGGGGAGGAGGAGCAGGAGTGAGATAGATGTCCCTGTTGCCACAGCATTGTTAGGGTTAGGGTTATTGTTAGGAGCCTGTCTGAGCATCATTCATAGTTGCCCAAGTAAATCAAGTCAGCCAAAAGTAAAATGTTCCTTCTTGCTAGTGTTGTTTTTATTTTAGTTTTAGTCTAGTCTTTTTGTCAAGCTGCCATTATAGTTTTTATTAGTTTTAGTAATGTTCCTACTCTTTTTCTAGTCAAGTTTTAGTTGACAAAAAGTCTGAGATTGTTTTTATCATTTCTTTCATTACTGTAAATGTCTATCACTCACTAGCTTTTACTTTGTAAGTCTGTTGCTTATTGAAGCAACAGAAGCTACATTCCCCAGAGTATTTCTAAACCTTAAATGCAGCCGAGTTTCTGCTGCAGTCTGAAGTGGTTCTTCAGGATCGGAGCACCCACGGAAATTGGTGAGCACCCATGTATGCCAATCTACACTTGTCATTGATTTGCTAATGACCACACCCCTGTTGCCTGTCAATGCTTTGCATTGTGATGTCAGATAAACCAGGGGTCCCCAACCACCGGGCTGCAGAACGATACCGGTCTCTGAATGAATTACATGTCGCCGGCAATTTCAGTAGCGCAGGTCAGGGGTTACCTCGCAGTTTCACGTTGTTACAGATTGTTACGATGCAGCACATAAAAAATGTAACGTTACTGTAGTAAAAGTAAGTAAGTAAGCAAACTCAGTGAAAATATATAGTGAAGTAAAAGTGGAAGTATGAGAAAAGTATAGCTACAATCATAATTTTCATTGATGAAAGCAGCACTACTTCTTACCACATTTTTGCATTTTAGAATTTGGACCTGCAGCAGTGTTACTTTGCCTACATACAAACTTGCATTATGCTGCATTAGCTGAATTGCTGAATAGCTGAACTGGTTTATTGGCATATAAGCTTCATCGAGATTCCCACTGACATCAGGATGTGTAAATACACTGTGTCGATGTTTGTTATTCCTTTAAACAATTACAGAGTAAGTGTTTTTAATAGCTGTGGGCGGCTTCTCCTGGTCCTTTTCAGTGTAAACATTGCATCACATTAACAGCATAAAGCCTGGCTTTGTTACCATGTCTTTTTTTTCTCTATTGTTTGCCCAAGTGAAAGTGGCGATGCTGATTCATAAACATAGAAAGGCAACTTGTTACAGTGTTATTGATCAGAGTGCAATTTCAAATAGAACAGACAATAGTAATCTTGTTTTTTAAATCAGTTATTTTTTATGTTATTAATTGTACATATGACATGATAACAACCTGAATAGTGACAGCTGATTGTCAGTCAGAGAGCACTGCACTTTGCGATATTCGGTCACTTTCCAACTTGATTGCCATGGTGTTGTCACACCAGTGATACATTCATTATTGAACTGTCTCTAGAGCACAATAAATGCTGACAAACACTGCATCACCTTAGTCAGTAGAGAAACCTGGACAACATCAGACCAAAGGTTTGCTGACTCAGCTGATGGACACTTCATGAGGAGATCCTCAAGATGAGTACACAAACCCAGGAAGTATAATAGCTAACTAGGAATAATTTCCCTTTGTTCTTTCATGCAGTGTTTTTAGCCATGCTTTGGGTGTGGCTATAGGAATGTCAATTGGTTGTTCCACCACTTTGGTCCAGATTGACTGAATTTTACTCTAACATCACTATAAAGTGGACTGTTTTTTGTGTGTCTGCAACTATTGAAATTCTGTGCAGACATTTATGTTGCCCTCCAGACAAATTGCAATTTTGTTAATTCTTATACTCTTCATTCAGCACCACCATAAACAAAATGAATATTTCCCATAAACTTTGGTTTCTGCCCAAATACCTGCAAAGCTACTGATATTCTCACCAGCCTCCTTTTTCAACTGTTTTTTGTGTTTAGTGCTAATTTGCAAAAACTAGTATGCCAACATGCTTTAAGTGGCAATTATCTACTATAAATATTTTGCAATGTTAACAATGTATCTAAATGGCAATGTGTAATGTTACAGGCGTCACTTGTAGTGATGAACCTACAGAAGATTGCTTTGTGACTCCCCTCAGCTTTATGGAAAGTTTCTGCTTATTGTTTACTTGTTTTTTTCTGCTGCAGCGGGCAGCTGTTGTCAAAGAAAAAGCCTTAAAACCCCACTGTACACACATCCTGCTCAGCATTGTCACTGTGAGCATACTGAGTGCAGCATCACAGACCCATTAAGATGCTGCAGACTCCTAATTTTGTTTTTCCTCAAAACTATTGACAGAGACTGAAATGACAATCAACATCCTGAGATAGTGGGCATAGCTGTCAGTAATTTCCTCAGAACTCCTCGGCTTTTTGCTGAATCTATACAGCATATTCTATAATATGTTTATTTATGTATTAGAACTCATGGTGTGTACAAATACACTAGTATGCAGATGAGACCAAGACACACAAGTGCAAGTCTGAAGTAAGTCTCAAATCTTAACCTTCAAGTCTACATCAACTTCGTTTGCTGTTTTTAACTAAAAGTTACTTCATTTTAAAATCCTATTTATTTCATATACATATTTATTCCATTTTAAATTATATTTATTTACTTTGCTGAGTTTTAAACCCATATTTATGTCATGCTCTGCTTTACACAATATTTTCTTTGTTTAATGTTTTAACATGGAATAATTACTCAGCTTTAAAAAAATTTAGGTGACTTCTTTGCTCTAATATAATGTGCGCGCACATTATATCAGGAGTGCACACGCACACACACACACACACACACACACACACACACACACTAACCAAGGCAGCGGTCAAACTCACACATTTAGCTCATTTGACCCAGTGTTGCTTATTAATGCAACATACAGCTGGTCTCGGTACCCCTCCCGCTGATGACATGACAACGCTATTCTCAGCCTGTACTCCTACTGAGTAATCAACATTATTTTAAAAAAATAATTTATTAATTTTATATTCAAACTGACAACATGATGTGAATGACACTCAAGTCATTCAAGTCATCATGCATCAAGTCAAGTCAAGTCCCGAGACTTTAACTTCCAAGTCTGAGTCAAGTCTCAAGTCTTATATTTTTTTGTCAAGCCAAATCACAAATCATCAAAACAATGACTCGAGTCGACTAGAGTCCAGGTCACAATGTCTCAAGTTCCCATCTCTGCTAGTATGTGAACTTTGGGCCAGGGTCTTCGAATCAGTTGAGTACTGAAACTGAGGGTCAAATATGTCTCAACATCTTAAGTGCAGAAGCAAATCTTTGAGTATCAACACACAAACACTGGCACACATACACAAACAGACACACAGACTGCTCTCAGGTTATTACGGGCTGTCATTGTTTAATTCCTGCTCATTAAATGCTCCAGACAATGACAAAGCGCCTCAGTCTCTGACAGCCTCTTTTGTTAACCCTCTCCCTCTTATCTCTTTTCGCCTCCCATTGTCGCCCCTCTCTACTCCACTTTGTGTCTATTGTCTGACACTCAAGGACGATTTGACGGCATCCCGAGCCACCACTTAAACATCCCTATTCATCTCAAACTAAAACCTGTGTGAGAGAGAAATACCAACTTGAACAGTTGAGGGGCCAATTTATAAAAGCCTTGGAATGTCAGATCCCATTTGCCACTTACTGGTAATATAAAACTGATGCTGATGAAGTTGATGGTAGTGACAGTGGTTATGCCAGATGTCATAACCCTGCCTCCTTTCTGGTTAGGGTTTTACAACCATCAATCTGTTTGACCTTTATCCATGACTCAAGCCCATACATTCACATCCTTTCTCTCTATTTCTTTCACTCTCTTCAGACCTGTCCTGACAGTGATTGTTACAAAGAGTGCTGGAAGTCTTCATATGATTGTGTGTGTGTGTGTGTGTGTGTGTGTGTGTGTGTGTGTGTGTGTGTGTGTGTGTGTGTGTGTGTGTGTGTGTGTGTGTGTATGTGTGTGTGTGAGAGAGAGAGAGAGAGAGAGAAAGACTGAGGGAGTCAGAGACAGTGAGCAAGAAAGGATGCCCCTGTGTGCATTTGTGCAACACCAAACCACCTGAGAGCGACGGAGCACAGAATAGTGAAGATGAAAGAAAATGAAGAGACAAAAGCACTTCCCTGGTGTAATTATGCTTTCATTTCATGGCCAAGTATCCACATGATGTGCCCTGCATGCAAAGATGCTCATTAGAGTTATTGCACTTCAGAAATATAACTGGCACCTGTAGTGAGCATGAGTGTATGTAATGTGAGGGTAAAATGGCAAAAATAACTTCAGTAAAAAGTGTGAGGTTATAACTGAGTACAGACGTCATCTTGCTTTAGATGAACTGTGAACTCCTGAACCATTAAAGAGAGTGCTTTTACTTGTGTGGCTTTGTCATTTTTGATAAACAGTAAAAAACAATGGATGTTTGAAAAAAAACAAACTAATCAGGTATCAATGTGATAAGTATCAGGATTTCAGCACTACCTTAGTGGTAGCAATTGTTCCACTCGGATAAGAACTGCCTTTATTGCCCTTATAGGGAGTTAATATTTTGGATCAGAAAAGTCTCTTACTCTGAGGCTCATGAAACAGCATAAAACAACAAAACCTACTCATAGCATTACCATATAATGCAGACAAAGCTCAGAGTGAATCTGCAGAATTTAAAATCCTTCAGTGTGAAATTGGTGCTGCATCCTGTCTGTTAGTAAAGCAGAACCATCCTGATGCTTGGATCGATGTTGTAACAAATAACTGTAATGTGTCCGACTGTGTGCACTGCTGTGCCCTACCTGATGTACTGCTGAAGAGGAATGGGATGCTAATGTAGTTAAATTTGCATGCTCATTACTGCAGCAGGCACTCACTTTATTAACAGACCCCTGCTAATGTGCCACTCACACTTTTTTTGTGTTTTTATATGTGTGTGTTTGCCAGTGTCTGTGTGTCATGACACTGAGATTAAAATACGGAAACAGAAATAGATCTTTTTGCAAGTGTATCTGTGTTGTACTGGTGTTTGAATGCTAACAAATATTGTCTAGGATGATGGGTGGAAAATCAGACACCTGTGTGTCATCATTTTAACAGCAGGGATTAGACAGAACATACAATTTCCTGAAATTGATCATTTAAACATTGACATCTCAACTTTTGAAATCTTTTTCTAACTCATTTCCTGCTCTTTATCTACCTTTCCTGCTCTGTGACCCACAGAGAAATTTAATAAGTCAAGTTAATGAGGAATATTGGCTTTTACCATGATTCATTTAATCAATACACTTTATGGAAAGAATAAGGGCCTCTAATATTTTGTACATGTGCTATATTCAGTTTATATAAGGAGTCTCTTTTCCTCAGAAAGGGCCCGAGTGGTTTTATAGCAAATGTGGAGGATTTACTGTCACTGACACTTCTTTGCCTCCCACCAATACACTGCCACTATACTTGCAGACTTTNATCTTCCTCCACACACACACACACACACACACACACACACACACACACACACACACACCAGTGTCTGGGATTCCAGCAATTAATGGGGCGGTAAATGAGATTGTTACTGATGTGTGGTAGCGAGGTGAGCGAAGGTGTGGAGGTGATGGAGAGAGACGGGAGAGAGACAGAGGAGAGCTGCGGGGATGCAAACGCCGTGAAGATGTTGTGATGCAAATTAGAAACTTTTGCACGACTCAGATTTAGGTTAAAGCTCTGAAAATAGACTTTTATGTAACTTTCTTATCCCTGCAAAACAGGCGCGAAGCTAAAATACTTGCAGACAGCAGTGACGTTAAGGCTGTAAATGTATGAATCCTTGAGAGTCACGTTTGCATCTGCTCCTTATCAACTGTAATGAAATACATTAAGCACTTGTTTTTGAACAGCAAATTTATTAAAAAAGCAATTCTTTTGCATTGGTTATGTGAAAGTGGATTTAAGCAAAATCATCAACCGTCAGATGATTTAAAATAATCATAAACTGTATACTTCATACAGCATCTTTCAAAACATATTTACAAAGTGTTCCATGACAGCATAGTAAAAGCCAGAATCCATTATAAAAAAATAAATTAAAGTATTTGACAACATATCAAAACAAAAGAACAGAACAGATTATTAAGAGATAATCTGATTTTAAAGATCTGGTTTGCTGTCATTGCATTGCCATTTAAATCATTCCAGAGCAACAAGGTCCAGTCATTACTGGTTATCAATTTAAATCTTAGAATCTTTAAACAGGATCCATTGAGGAAACTCAGGGACCACTCCAATCTGGGTCTTAAAAGTACCACTTAAAATTAATTCTAAAAACCACATGTAGTTGCTGTAATGACGCTTAAATTGGGGTTATATTTGATATATATATTATCTGTCTGTAATGCTGAGGCATATCATAAATAATTTGTGGGTGCAGCATTGAAATCTACCTCTGTGCTAAATCTATTCCCCTGCAGCAGCTGAATTCAGCTTAACAAGTGATTTCTTACGTTTCCTGAAATGACTTTTTACAAAGCCTGGACGACAGGGGTGAACTTGATGCGATGAGCAGAAGAAAAATAAAGCTTTGAGTCTCTTACTGGAAATGCAACGTGTGTTTGCCTCCATATATTATGGTCTCATGGGCGACTTTCAAAGGAGAAATCAGTAGCTAGCTATCCTGCGCTCTCTTCATGAATGAGAGAGTGAGTATAGAACTAACCTCTTGCTTTTAGACTTTGAGGGACTGACTGTTAATATAATATCTGACATTTGCCAGTGATATAACAGTGCCAGAAATATCCTCTAATGACGGCATTATGTCTGCAACTGACAGGATTTCTTTAAATTGGAAATACATCTTGCTTTATGATGATCACACAATTAGTTGCATTCGCTCTCTCCTGGTGGCACATTACATATCATGACCCACATCGTGTGACAGCAAGACTGATCTGAACTACTGATTGCCTTTGCTTCATTTGTCTTTCCTTCCTCATTGATCCTTGGATAAGCAGTAACCCTGGAATACCATTGCTCCAAGAGGGGAGACAATAAGGAGACAGTCCGCCTTGGGGACCTATTTTTCCTCCAGGCCTGTCGGTGGATGGTGCACCAGGAGGAAAAGTTATCCATTTATATCACTTAATCCAGAGGACACACTATTAGCGCAATGGATGGGGTCGGAAAACACACACACACACACACACACACACACACACACACACACACACACACACACACGTACATGCCTGGGCTTGTATACAGTATACACACTAATGCACACTCATGCACGGACAGACACTTACCTAGGCTTGCATACACACATATACATAAGCACACGTATAAAGGTGAGTACCCATGCACATCCATGCAAGCATTAGCTTATCTATACATGGATCTGTCATGGACAGCACATTCTTGTAAGTCTTGTTAATGCATCTGTGAGTGTGAGTGTGAATTCATGTGCAGGGTAATGCAGTATGAACATGTCATTTTCATGTCATTAGTCAAGGTATAGATTTGCATAATCTGCCATGACCTCGTCCTATAACACACCTGTAACAACTTATTTCATTATGTTGTATGGTTTGCTCTGTCAACTGTAAAACATTTTTCATTATTATCCAGGAGCCTCCATATTGTTTTCTTAGCACATTTTTCACTCTTCAGTGTTTTTTCATTTGTTTTTTGTGCATGCTGCTATGTTCACACTTGGGTTTAATAATGTGCATAATTTGTAGTTATGTGTGTAATTTATTTGACTGTTATAACGTTCATATGATATGTGAAAGCATGAACATGCACACAATGTGCTCAGTTTTTCTACTATGAACCCAGAGAAACCTCTCCCAGTTCTTGGATGTATGGCTGGCGGTGCAGGTTGTTTTTGTCACCATGTCGCTCAGTAATCTGTGGGTCTGCACTCAACAAATGTCTTCAATCTGCTGCCTAATCACGGCTCAAGCCAGGAGAACAATAACATGCTGACATCATACAGCAGATTATGGTGAATCTGTTCTCACAGGGCTCTGCCAATCTGTTCCACCAACGCTACTGTTTACACACTGGGAATGACAGAATAAAAAAGAACAGAATAGGAGTAACACAAAGGCTTTTTCAAACGTCTTGATTGGTCAATAATAATGGTGCTTTTTTGCTATATGTTCAGGTTCTTGACAGGAAAAATAAACCACACTAACTTTCAGAGACTGAATAATCACATTTTACAAATAACATTTGTAATAAGCAGAATTTTAAGCTATGTAATTTGGGATGAAAAACATCCATAAAACTCAGTCTTAGAATAATTTCACCCACTGGTTTTGTCATTATTCCTAGGAAGATGGCAGCGTTCATTTGACATTCCATTTACAATGGACTCCTACTGTGGCTGCAAATACAGTTCATTTACATGGATTTATTAAACTCAAACATGTACAAACTGAATGAGAGCCATCCATGCATAATACATTTAATATTCAAAATGACTGGAACGATACCTTATCTGTATGACCACGCCTTCGGCATATGAAAACTTCTCCAATCTCAGCCTTGCAGAATTCCAGCTGTCACTCAAATAATATTATTGCACCTTCCCCACTAAGTCATTGAGTTGGGAATAGAATCAATTGGATATGGTGCAAATGATAATGATATAATCAATATGCATCATGTTCTGTGTTTTAGATATGACATTTAATCACGCTAATGACTATTCTTTAAAGTGAATAAGTGAAGCACAATGATAGATTCCAGCTGAACAGTACAACATAACTGCAGCTTGATATCTACTGTGTACAATTGAAAAAGATACCGGTTGAGTAGGCAACCCATTTCTCTGACTTTACCACAAATAAATCTATATATCCTCCCTTCTGCCCTTCTCATACCTTTCTGAATCTACTTGTAGGAGACCCTAACCAATAAAACCTGATCTTCATAAGTCTTGAAGAAAGAGGCAGGCTAAGTTTGGGGAAATTGCTGCATGGAAAATGCAATATATGGCTTAAAGATAAGAGAGAGCACAGAGACTAGCTGGGGATATTGCCTGCTTAAGGCTCTGATTTACACTCGGGATATAGAGACAGGAGAAGAGGAGAGAGGCCCTGAGCTAACTGGCTGTTGGCAGCAGTCATTGTTATATAGTTGGTAATTAAAAATCTCTGTACAATAATGACGTATTGCTAAGATTAAGGATAGTTGACTGACAGATTGTGTCTGAAATGATACTGTATTTTAAAATGATATGACAGGTCAGTCAAGTATGAGATTGTTACCAGGCAGACAAGCCTTAAAGGTACCATTTCTTCATCTGTCACTTCCTTCCATCTATCTCTCATCCCCTATCTCCATCCACCTGTCCATATCCCTGCCTACTACAACATCCACCCAGACAGTAGCTCCTGTCCCCATCAGTTCACAGAGGTGGAGCTGAATTCAATGTGACATCCTACAAACATCCAGTGACGACCAAATGAACAGAAATGAGAAGCAAAATGGTTTGGTGAAGCGCCATCTCTTCAGCCCTCAACCTATTTCTCCTTCTCTCTCTGCTGTATATTGGATAATAAATTACATGACATTCAATCAGCATATTTCTACATTGACATGATGTGTCTATTTGTGTGTATTGGTTTGCTCTCTATGTGGACATACATATATGTTGCAAAGTTGATTGATGGATGGGTGGTGACAGGGCTGTCATGCAAGAGTTGTCATGCATTTTCATATTTGTCTACCCATAAAATGATGCATGCCTCAAAGTCCTCCCTCCCTCCCTCCTTTCTCTCTCTCTCTCTCTCTCTCTCTCTCTCTCTCTCTCTCTCTCTCTCTCTCTCTCTCTATCACTCAATTTCTCACTCACTCACACACACACACGCTTAGTTAGAAATGCCCACAGATCTATACTTGCACATGTACACATACACACACAAAGACATACATACACAGACATAAACACACCCACAGTTTTGTCGCTGTTGTGATGATAGTGCTGACAGACAGAACTTGTCCATAAGGGAGGAGACTCAGCCCCCTGGGGCGTACAGAGCAGATAACGGAGCAAAGGAAGAAGAGAGGAAATGGGGACAAGCAACAAAGGAAAAGAGAAGAAGGGAAAATGGGAGACTTACAGAGCAACAGGCACTCTGAGACGGGAGATGAGCGGTATCTAGTGAGACTAGCACAGAAAAATGGTAGCAGGGAAGGATGGAGGCATCAGAAGCAGAAGATGTCTTACTTTTTTTTTTATTTACATCAAAGTAATTAGCTTCAGTAATAATCGTATAATCAGTATGCCTCATCCAAGATCAGTTGTTTCATTTGCTCACCTCCATGAACAAGACAAAAAAGACAAACATGTATAAATGCGCTCTCCACTCATTGTCACCATGAAGGCAAATGTTTTTTCATCCACTTGCTTTTTTTTCTTGTAGAAAGGATAAACATTTGACATCACATGTGACGACTCATCATGACTGGCAGATATCAAGGTGACTGGACAAATACGAGCCATTCAGTATCACCTTACTGACCCACCCCCTGCTTTTCCATCCACAAAAACAGCTGCTTTTTTTCTTACTTCATGTGTCCGTGATGGCTCCTGGGCCCCCGGGCAACTGCACTGGTTGCACTGTCGAAATTTATGATACTGGACAATGTATGCCATACAGAAAGAAACTTTAGGAGAAGGTATCATTTACAAGTCTATATTTTTATTCTGGTGCTCCAGAATATATTTGCATGATTAAAAGTAAAACAGAAAATCATAAAAACATGATAGATCCCACAGGAAAGTTATGTTCAATCAAACTTACTGTTTTGGCCATCAGTAATTCTACCTTTGCACTCACTCAAAAAGAATTTGTTAGAATATGGTAACATGCAGCCATGATAAGACAGGTTCCTAAAGAAACCTCAGGTTATTAAAATTTATTGAGATGAGAAACTGAAGAAAAACTGTGAAATTATCCAAATAGCCCATTGTAAACATCCACTACAGTTGACTGCCCAACTTTCTGGTTCAACTTTGAAATACCATACTTGTAGCAGTCATATTTTGTCAGTGCCTATACTAGTTAGATGTATTTTTAGCAATGTTGCTGATCTGAGAGCTCAGCAATTATGTGTGCAGTGTTATCAACAAAGAAAGAAATGATGGAGAAAGCCATCTTTCCTTTCTCTAACCAGCAGGTGAGTACAACAGCCAATCACAGCCCCGCTCAACAAAATCACATCATTGGGAAGCAATCTGGATCAGCTCCAATCGGTCAGGAGGCGTATATGTTAAAGCACCCTGCTTGGAGAACTGTTGGCTTCACGCTGCCTATCACTGAAAACATATCAGCATCTCNTCTCTCTCTCTCTCTCTCTCTCTCTCTCTCTCTCTCTCTCTCTCTCTCTCTCTCTCTCTCTCTCTTTGTTTCTGTCTATATTTTTACCCTTTGTTTCTGTCTTACTCTCCGAGACACTGTTTCTTGATCTTTCTCCTGCATCGCCCCCAAACACAGCAGAACAGAAAC
>JANJYP010042162.1:0-10759 GCA_024605115.1 Rastrelliger brachysoma | reverse complement strand
AAAAAAAAAAATCTTAAAAAACTACACTGTATAATTTGACCTCTTTACTATGAACAGTGCTTTGATATATTCTTCATCACACTATTTTGCCTTAGAGACTTGCACCTGACCCGTGTTAAGACACTACAAGGCCACAGGGCTCAATCCAATTGCTCCAAGCCACACATCTTCAAGGGGACTTGGACAATGGAAGAGAATAATGTCTCAACCAGCACAAACATAGATGAGCTTGTCAGTTAGAGCTCACCAAACAGCACCACTTTGCTTTTGCTATCAGCAGGATTATCTTAGAGAAGGAAGAGCTATCTGGCTTTAAACGCACTTTTGTTTTCCCAAAGCTTTATTGCTGCCCTNTCTCTCTCTCTCTCTCTCTCTCTCTCTCTCTCTCTCTCTCTCTCTCTCTCTCTCTCTTTCTCTCTCATTCACCACACAAGACATAGTTGGGATAGATGTTCCCTGTACCTCATAATTATAGATCCAGTAAAAATGACACATTATAAACATCCTCTAGCACCAACCAGAGAATTGCTGCTTCTTGTTTGTTGTATACATGTTTGCCACAGTGATATGACTAAATAGATTTGATTAGCTGAAAGACAACAATGTGCTGTTGTGAATGTGAAAATCATAACTCCTCCATGTGTGGTGTTTGTGTGATCAATGTGCAAGCTGCAGTGCAACAATTAGAGCAACACATACTTGAAATGCTCTTAACAGTGTCAGCTGCCTGAAATCGATGTTCACCTTGGCTCTGGCGACTCTCTAAGGTATTGATTAAAGATGAGGCTACAACGATGAAATGTGGAAACACTACAGCAGTCATATTTCTTTCAAATTGTTCACTCCATCATTTGTCTATACTGTAAAGGTGTATATACTGTTTATGTCAATAAAAGTAGCTGCCACATCCAAGACCTTGGATTGAAGTAAACAAACACATAAATCTATTTCTTCACAACATTTGAGTGAGTTCCAGAGAGGCCAAAGATGGCAGTTTGTTTCTTAACCATTCTTTGAAAGGTGATTTTTTTAATCAACATCCTTGTCCCCTTTCAATGAAGTCAATGGATCTGAAGCCTGATCCAGTGCAAGCTTCCTCAGGCCCAGTAAGCCTTAACCTTGGACAAGCCCCCCCAGCCCCCCAACAAAGAGGCCCAGGCCAACAGGGAAGGAGGATGGGGGATGTTGTGGGGGTGGGGGTTAGGCAGGCCAGGGGGGTGCTGGAGGTGTGCAGAAAAACCAAGAGCCTGCCACATTATATGCTTTAACATGACTGGCAAATCCGCCATGGTTAAACAAACTTAACCTTCATTTGTGAAACGGTGCAAATCAAAGGCCAAAAAACGACTTGTGCAAGTAATTACCACCAGGGGAGAGCAACAGGGCAAAAGAAGGATCGAGGGAAGAGAGGTGGGAGGAGAGGGTGCGATGAGGCAGCGGTGATGGTGGGGAAGTGGGGGAAGTGTGGTCTCAGGGACAGCTAGGCGTTAACAGGTTGAATGGAAGGAAATGGGAATCATTTAAGGTGAGGGGCATTTTTAATGAGTTTGCTCAGAAATTGATTTTCCACTGTAATCTTTTATTTATATGCAGCTGGCGGTGTGGCCCCGGCAGAGTGGGGGTCAGCCCTCAGAGCACCCTGTCAAGGCCCCCACTCCCTCAAACAACACCCCAAAGCCCAGGGAAAATGGTATTCTAGCTAAGGCAAATATTGTCCTGTCTTGGCTTAAGGGGCGAAAAAGCTGTTTGTTCTAAAAAACTTGCTCTTCACTTTTTTTTTCCACCAATCAAGATGACAGTCAAGTGACTGTTTAAGAGTGAAAGACTCTTGAAAAGTTGATGCAAAATTTGCTCTGTAATTAAGTATTATCAAATCAGAGTAATGCTATGTATTTGGTTTATTTTATGTGATCTTTATTTTAATGATTGATTTTATCACATGAATAGGTTTCCAATCAAATTAGAGTTATATGCTGACATAATACATAGACTCAATTTCCCCAGAAACACCAGTTGGATATTTGTGTAACCTAACATGGATGTTGTCCAACTTGTGCCAAAATAAGAACCCCTTTCCACCAGTTAAGCCCGTAATGTGCAATATATATATAATTTAAAGAGTTGATTATATTAATTTGATTTGCTGTTTTAGAATGACATATTTTTAAATGGTTATTTTATCATAAAATAACTTGTGCAAACAAAAATGATTAAAACTGTTGTTTATTCAACATCATAAAAGTAAAACAAGCCACAAAGTTAATTATATTTTATGATGAATCATTCAATCAGACATAAAGCTTGTTTTGAAGTTTTCAGAAATGTGAACTACAATGGAATAAATTAAAAACCACTTTAAAAAAGAAATTTGTGAAACAAAATCCTAAAACAGTAACTGTGACCTAAACCTTTGTAACAACAGTTTGCAACAGTAACAGAATAAGGAAATCAACATTACAAAATGTGTGACACAAATTAATAAAAAGGAAATACATTTTGTGAGTGATTAAAAAACAACAACAATATGAACTATTTATTTTTGGATGTGTTCACTCAAATTAGATCAGTAGGTTTCTGGACTTATCCAAAATGGACAATATGACATAATTTATTAGATGAATTATAAATTGACCACTTTATTGTATAGTATTTGGTTAAAATATATTTCATATTCTTTTCCATATATAGTATTAAATGGCAGTGAGGCATTTGAACAGTTTTCCTCTGCATGCTTTATGCTGTTTCGCTGTTGCTAAAGTTATTGTGTGACTCTAGCGCCATTCAGTGGTAGAAGAGAAAAATACAGCAGTTCAAGACTTATTTTAGAGGTGGTTTTAAAATAATACTGTCTCCATGTTGGATTATATTTAGATGAAGTAAGCAACGAGCAGCACTATCATCCAACATTATAACTGGTGTTCAAAGCAGATTGCTTCATTCTGTACAACTACAATATTATGCTTTTGGACACTGAGCAGTTCAGCTATTGGGTTCAAGTGTCTTGCACAGGGGCAGCATGATACTTGTTAGGGAAGAGTATTCATTGTCAGATTCCTTGAAAATGTTTCTTTCTTGGTAAGAATACTGTTTCATTAAAATATAACAAAAATAATATCATGTTTATTCCTACATTAAGCTAAAACTAAAATAATTTCAAAGACTGTATGGGAAACTCAATCATTTTAAATTAGCCTACTTTTCTGTATAGCTCAGTTCAGTTGATGATTAAATGTTGTTTCACTGGCTTTCAGTTTCAGAAATTGACTGACTAGACTTGGTGGTCTACATATCTTAGTATAATTTGATTAGTGTTCATTTTCCATGCCATTCTAAATTGGTTTTAGTGTGCTTCATCAAAATATTGTTTTTGTGCTCTCATGTCTTTGTGTCATTAAGGAGCACCTAAGTCTTACTGAAGTTACATCATACTTAGCAGCACATTGTAAGGAAGCAAGAGTTTGAAAAGCCAGCCATAGTTAATTCTGAATGAGACCCAAATCTCCATGACTGAAATGCTGCCTTTACAAACATGTTTAAATAGTTGTACATGGTTAGAAGGCCATAATGCTCTGTTAAACTATTCTATGTTTTTCTTAATGTTTTTGTAATCACATCTCAAGCTTTTCATGTGTCTATGCTCTTGTTTTACCTCTGCTGCAACCTTTTGGTAAACGTCTGACTGAAACAGTTCACAATTAGTTTTAAACCTACTCAAACACCAAAACACCAGCAACATCTTAATTCAAGTCTTATGTCTAAACTCATACTCAATAAATTCCACCACCTTTAATCACCCCATGACTACATTTCTTGACTTGAGCCCAGTCATAGTGTTCCAGCTCACACCTATCCTGTTATTATATTTTTTCTATGGTCACAATTTTCTCCTGAGCTCTGAATGACTGTACTGTTTAATGCACTGTGCCTATTTTCAAAGTTACTTTGTGGGATCCGTTCTTTTCCTAATTTTTTTCTTTGTTTTAGCCAGCAGGTGGCAGAATAAGATCACCTTTTGTACAGTTTTTGTATCCTTTCAGTATAGGTGGATGTACTGTAAACAGAGTAGCTGAGGCTGCTGTTGCTTTTAAAACAAAATACATTTTTGCATGTTTCTAAGAAACAAAGCATGGAACCTTTTACACTATAAAAGCTGAACATGCTAAGAACACTATCGATGTTACACCATCTCTAATTTCACAAACATGCAGATGAAACATCTGTGTTTCTCATTTGCTGTACAGATTTATTTGATTCTATTTTGCTTCCATGATTTGTCCTTCATGCTCCAGTCCGAAGATGCATCTCTTGGGAAGGAAGAAATCTTAGTAGGCTACACATGGTTAGTTTTCAAAGTTTATTTTTTCATTTATCTTCAAAAGCAAGAAAATATACTCTTTTCTTTCAGAAATAATAAATATACAATATTTCTTTATGAACAAAATGCACAATTTACAAAAAAAGGGCAACTGAGGACTCTCAGTGCCCTACACAGTACTGTTTGACTGTATGCATTCATACTCACTTATCACAGAATTGTAGATGTTATTATTAGTAGTATTTCCTATTCTCAATATTAATGTCAGTCTTATTTTTCTATACAGTATTACAGTTTTTACTGGGTAGAAGAATCCACCACACAAACTCCTCAAAATTACAGATCTTCATTGTGCTACTACGTCTGTTATTCTATTATAATACTTTCACGAAATTTGAGGTCCCCACCCTTTGGAGTCCAACATGGTCCATTCATTGCTTCTGTCATGGCTAAGAGCTTATTCCATACATCTCTAGACTTAAAAGGCTTGGCATTTCGGCAGTAGCAGAGCCTTCCAGTAGGATTGCTCTGCCTCAGGGCGTTGTATCCTGACTAAAGTATTCCTCTGTCTCTTGTCTGCATGTACTGGTGGTCATTCCTTGTTTATCTGTTACATTCCACTGCTCTGGAATTGACCATGGACCCTGTAGTGTCTGAGTGTCTGTGTGATAATGCTGTCTTGTGGTCAGGAGGTGAACAGCATGTGTGATAACAGCCAGGCTAAAATACACAACAGGGTGAGTGTGCTGTGGACTGAGGCTGCCTGGGCTGAACTGGGATTAGGTGAAATGGAGGACGGTGAACTCGGATATTTCTCTGTGGAGTAGATTTCCATCCTTCTGTGCTGCTCTTGGCCAGTCAGTGGAGGTGACACTGTCACATAACCATTAATTATCCTCAGATTCGGTGGTGGGGTGGTGCTGGAGAAAGATGGACACAACAAATCAGGACAACTAAAGATTTGAACACACTGAATTGTTTTTTTCATTTCTTACATTTAAAACAAATACAAAACATGTTTTTACATAAAGTTTTTATATTAAAGTGATTATTGACACTTCATGGACTTCATTACTTCATGGAGTTGGGTATCACTGTTGTTAACTAACAATAATTGGTATCTATGTAAGAGAAAATATATATAGCACACCAAAAAGTTAATAATAATAAAGTGATGCAAAAAGAAGAATAATAGGTATATCACCTATCTCCAATGCGAACCCATAGGTCACTGAAGAGGCGGGGTCTCCCGTGACCTCTGTGAACTTTGCGAGGCCTTTTGTGTCTCCCAAACTCCTCCAACTGGCTCAGGCTGTCAGGGAGCAGCATGTGAGGCAGCACCTCATCTCCCAGGCCGGGGGCGTCTTCTGGTTCTTCCAGCTCCAGCTCTATCTCTGCTGGACTGGTCTGCCAGTTGGTTGGAGATGCTGTGCTCATGTCAGTGTTACTTTCACTTGACAGTACTGCAAAATCTTTATCAGGTTTACTCCTGAAGCATGGGACAGGGAGAATAGAAAGGATGTCAGGTCATACTCATGATGGGAATATTCAGAGGTAATGGAGAAACTTTGTGTTTTTCAGGTGACTGTAACTGCAGTTGGACTGTTTCCCTTTTCTAAGATTTCAAAGTTAATGTTATGTTATTGCTTGTGGTTTCTGAACACTATATTGTTTTCCACTTAACAACTGAACACTTAACTTACTGAAGGACTTCAACAACATGAAGGATGACTCGCCCTATAAATGGTGTACTGAGTGGCAGAAATACCAGGCAACATTAAGGGAAGTTGTAACTCTTGTGGCTGCACTGTTGCATCAAAACTGACATCTCCTCAGAATGGACCACCCAGAATTGCCGGCCTCTTCTCTAAAACTTTTACCAGGGTTCTATTTCTTCCATCCATTACTCATACTTTCTCGACCCTTGATCTTTTCATTTCAATATGGCTTGCATATGTGTTTATGTTTTAAGGTGGTACATCAAAACAATCTGGGTGAACCTTACATAAAAATTGTCACTAAAACAAGAACTAGAAAGTAAAACACTAATAAAGTAACAGTGAACTATGATGCTATATTACACTCTTATGTCTAATATTAATATTTGAACTGCATCTGTAAGGACACCTAAATCATGTCCGGATTTCTACTAAAACTGCTCACTCATAATTAGTTCTGCCTCTTTGGTCATAATAAATGTGATGGTCTGCACTTCTGCTTTTACAGACTTGAAAATCTCCCCATCCAGGATTTGAAGTCTTGGTCAGGGTGATGATAGCTCCAGGCCTGCGGTCAAACAACTGTGGAGCCAAACCCAGCTCTTGTCTGTGCTGTCTGTCAGTCATATAATCACTTTTTAAGTCTTTTTGCTAGTCGCCTTGAAAAACGTTCATAAACTCCTCTCGACCAACCTTGTTGCAGTGTTTTTTCACGCCTGTTAAATCACCTTGCATCACAGAGTTAGAAGTGTCTGCGTTCATGCACGCGTCCAAGTGTGTGGTCATGCGGTTGTAAGTGTGTGCAGCACACGCAAATGTTTTGTGACCACAGCAAGTCAGTCCACTTGTCAGCTTTTAAACCATAACCACTGGCTGAAGCCCACAACTCTACAAAATGGGTGGAGGGAGATAGGGAGGTTACATTTACAGCTGTAATTTACAGTGAGAAGTTTGTAAAAGTCCTGGCTAGATGGAAGGTAGGGGATGTTTTTAAAAGAGATTCCCCATGCCTTGTTTTTCCATTTTCACTCTGATTCCAGTGGCTGTTGTTACCATTTTATGGCCCCATGGATCAACCCCCTAGGTGAGAGGGGAGTTGCTCTGTGCCAAGGATTAGTGATACATGCACACACACAAACACACATGCATTGAGACATAGAAGGATTGTGGAAGGTTTTTTGTGAAGAAATGCTGCAGGACAGAAGCCAAGCCTCTGTGTGAGGTGTGTGAGTGTGTGTACAGAACAACCTTGCTCCCACCGCTCCATGGCAAAGTGCATCACACTGCTCACCCTGCATACACATTTGTATGTGTGTGTTTGTTTTGACCGTGGTACCAGTGGCTGCTGAGAACAGGCAGAACCACCGCTCGCCTTTGGCAGCTCGCCTTTGGCAGGCATAGGAGAAGGAGGAAGGGAGGGAGCAAGGGAGGAAGGTGAGGGAGTTGATGAGGTATCAAAGGATTCCTGAATAGCACATGGCTTTATTTATTACAGAACACAATTTGGATGGTATCTCCATTGCGCTTCAGTAAATCCACTGAGGTTAAATGCCTCAACTCTAGAGAGAAGACTGATGTGGATTTGTTAAATTGTAGGGAATTGATAGATTCTCTCACTCTCTCTGTTGATGGACTCTGCACATGCATCTGCATGCTTGCCAAAAACGAGTGCACTAATGGTCTGTTTCATTAAATTACCATAACTTCATCAAGGCAATACTAAGGTTGGCGCTCAAGGCTGATAATCTTTCACCAGTGTAAGCTTTCACCAACTAAATGTCCGTAATTAAATTTCAAATTATTTTGCCTCTAAAATGAAATATGTATGTACAATATGTTCCATCATCACCAACCTTGTCTGATTCCATAATGTTAAATAAGAGATCAGGTTTCTATTTCAGTATCCCAAGCGATCATATACTTTTGCCCTTTTTCAGCAACAGATTTTAATTTTTTTGTGCTCTCTCTGCTTACTCACTCTGCAACAGGCTCCTGGTGATCAGAGGCAGTGTGAACGATCTCGTAGCCCTCTTGCCTGAGGATGTCCAGCACACTGCGGTTACCCAGAAAGTGACCTAACAGTGGACAAAATGCCAAAGGTCAGAACAGATTTAAAAGAAGCACAAGAGAGTTAATTTTGGTCTTTGTAAAACAGCAACCTGGATTGTGTTTAATGAAAAAGTTTTGATGCAAAAAATAGAAACGTAATACTGCCCAGTGTTCTTCAATGCATTAAAATTCTACTGTTGGTTGCAATGTTGACGCTGATGCAATGCGGTAAGGCATTAGGGATGGAGGTGCCATTTTTGTCTGTTGTTAGGGCTTTAAACATATTCCTAGTTTCACTCAAAGGGGACATGGTGGAGTCTTGGCTTTTGCTTCAAAGAATATTTTCAAGTTTTGTAGTTGTAGTTTTCAGCACAGTTAATGCAGTCAGTGGACCTTCCTACCAAAGAGGGTATTTTGTGTTTTTATACTTTGTTAGATTGTAGCATTGACAGCATAAACTGCAGTAATAAACAAGGTTCTGGAAGATAACAGGGGCTATTCAAATGCCAGCTGACTCTTCATCTACTGGGCCCTTGCACTTGTTACTCACTAATGACCCTGTATTGTCGGCACTCAACCTCTTGCCTCTCCTCCACTCTTTTCCTTCTTTCTTTCACTTTGTATATGATTCCTTCACTCTGACATCAAACATGTGGGCCCCAGCCCCGTGCTGATGAAAGTGTGGTTTTTTTTCTCCCATCAGCCGATAATCCTGCATGTCACTCAACCCAGCAATAAGCTGTAATGTAGCCTGACATCACCCCCACTACACACACACACACACACACACACACACACACACACACACACACACACACACACACACACACACACACACACACACACACACACACACACACACACACATATAAACCTGTGCATGCAAAAATTTGCACACACACCTCAGTTCTCTCCTGCAGCTTATTAACAGCACGTTGACAATATTCAAGTCTCTTAATCGCCTTTTTGTCAGGGCCCTCTGCTCCCACTCGGCTCCTCACCCCTGCCAATTTTATCATTATAATGTTCCTGATCATTCCTGACAGTCAAAGAAAGAGGCACGCCATGTTACACTTTCTTGGCAGCCGAGTTCAAAGGCAGTGCTGGGATAGGCTGTGGAGTGAGTGGAGGCTTCTAACAAAAGAGTGTCGGTGAGATCAGATGGGATTACACAGACAAGTGCGAGGTTTTTTTGCGGGTGAAGGTGGGTGTATGTATTTGTGTGTGTTCTGATACAGCACTTTGGATTAAACTGAAATATTTGAACAACTATTGGATGAACTGCACATTTTGTACATACACTCCTGATTCCCAGGGGATGAATCCTAATGATGTCAGTCAGTGGTTGCTTATAATTCTCAAATTTTCATCCCTTTCTCCAAACCAAATAGTGAGGCCAAAGTCAGCTTGTTCATTGTCTGTATGCTGACAGATTTAACCACCTTAATATCTGTGTCAAGAAGCTATTTCATTAATGTCTGAGAGCTGGGGGCATGAGAAGAACACCTCCTGTGTGTCTGCTGGATTTGAGGTCAAGCAGTCTGTTTGATGTGCTGACTTGATTTCCCTTGCCCTGCTGTTATCCATAACACACATGGAANGTGTGTGTGTGTGTGTGTGTGTGTGTGTGTGTGTGTGTGTGTGTGTGTGTGTGTGTGTGTGTGTGTGTGTGTGTGCGCATGCGTGCGTGTATATGTTTGTGTGATGATTGTTTCCCTTCATAGCCGGTGGATGACATCATGTTTTCATGTCTGAGACACACCTGCTCTAAATCTGATATCCTTTAAACGTTCATTCTGCTAAAATATTCATTCGTTAGTTGTTTTCAGGATCCTGTAAACAACATCCAACAAACACACACCCACTCCTTAAACATCCTACTGTATAAACAAACAATACAAACACTTTTGTCTGCAAACAAGACCAAACGGGCATGAATAAACAGAAAAACAGACATATGTGCTTCTCCCACACACACACACACACACACACACACACACACACACACACACACACACACACACACACACACACACACACACACACACACACACACACACACACACACACACACAAACAGACCATCATTCTCAATTGCCGTTAACTTCCATGTTTGAACTTAAATTGAGGGAGTACAGAGTTCCCCATGAGTTGGCACAATTTGTCAGGCAAACAAAATATTTTTCTGGGTTCCTAAGTTTATTCACAACCTTTTCATCTCGCAACAGTGGGATGTGTATCATTTGTTTCTGTATATGTCTGTGGTTCATCCTTGTGTGTGGGTGAGCGACTGGGCACAGAGATAATAGCTCTTTCCTTACAGATGACTGTGTGTTGTGGAGGCTGGGCCATTGTGTTTGTTTGTGGAATATCCAGACAGTAAACAATGTGGCGCTTCTGAAGCAGAGAGTGGGCCCAACAAACAGGTCCACTAGCAAAGACATAATGAGAGGTCAGCTGACTCCTAATTGCTCTCCAGCTGCACAGAGAGCTTACAGACTGAATGCACTGGCAGCACACTGTAAAACATGCTGTGACTGTGTGTACTATTCTTACAAAAGTTATACAAATAAATATATTTTGTAGTGTCAGAATCACAAGTAATCCTGAGTGAAGTACATTCAGTGGCATTTAGGAAATATATATAGTTGAAGAAAAAAAATGGAGGTCAATATGT
>JANJYP010042158.1:0-11166 GCA_024605115.1 Rastrelliger brachysoma | reverse complement strand
GGCTGGAGGGTCTCATTCAGCCGGAGGACTTCATCAATCAGCTCACGTTCATCATGGATGCCAATCAAACATATCTGATGTCAGAGCGCCTTGAACGGTACGGAGGCTCAAACATGTGACAGCACATTGTATATTTTATGAGGCAGCGTAATTTTCAGCCTAAATGAAAACTGGGGGCCTTCCTTCTGTTTCACTGAAATTTCACCAGAACCAACATGAATTTAATAGTGTGCTTGTAATTCACTATATATTTTACTTAAATGCAAAACACACTGTATGTAAATGCTCTCAAGTAAAGCCACGCCTCAATTCCATATTAGTTTTATGTTGCAAGTACTCATGAATGTTTTTGACCCAGTGAGGAGAGGAGCCAGACCCAAGTGCTAAGACAGCAGCAGGACGAGGCTTACCTGGCCTCCCTCCGCGCTGACCAGGAGAAGGAGCGAAAGAAAAGAGAGGAGCAGGAGCAGCGGAGGCAAGAGGAGGAGAAGGTCCGACAGAGCGCCCTCGCCGAGGAGCGGAGACGACGAGTGAGTTGTAGCCCGTTATCCCGTCGGATTCATTACCGACGACGCACAGAGAAACCTTCTTTTAGCAGTTCTTTTCATGACTTTTTTTTTTTTTTTGTCGTCTTACTGCAGACACTTGAAGAGGAGAAGGAGAGGAAGTCAGAATGTCTTCCCCCAGAGCCGCCTTCAGATGATCCAGAAAGTGTCAAAATAGTGTTTAAGCTGCCCAACGATACACGAGTAGAGAGACGATTCCTCTTCGGGCAGTCACTGACGGTGAGTACGCACCTGTTGATAACCTGATCCAGTTACAACTAATTTGAATCCACTGTCAAACCATGACCGCGTCTTCTCCACTTGGAAACTATTTGCTCATTCACACTCCTAATTTTTCTTTCCAGGTAATATACGACTTCCTGTTCTCTTTGAAAGAAACCCCAGAGAAGTTTGAGATAGTTACAAACTTCCCTCGCCGAGTCCTGCCCTGCCTTCCGACCGAAGAGCAGCCCAACCCTCCCACGCTGAAAGAGGCGGGACTCAGCCGCTCCGAGGTCCTTTTTGTTCAGGATCTTACGGACGATTAATAGATGACATACCTCCTCCGTGTGGAAACATTTTCCTTCCTACCCACACCATTTCCCTCCCCCTCTATTTTTTTCTTTTGTTAAATGGCCGTTATGCACAAGGGATCATTGAAATAAAAATCCTAACCTGGAAAAGTTTAAACCACCCTGCATCCAGTCCTTGTTTGGTTGTGTTTACAGGGTTCCCAATAGCCTGGAAAGTCTTGAATTTCATCAGATATTTCTTAAAGTCCTTCCTTGAACTTGTATTTGTATCCATGCTGACAAAGAAGTTTGTTTTCCATTATCTCTGTACTATTTACCAGTCACTACTTTTCCATCTTCACCAGTAATTGTTAAAGCATTGATTCAATCATCGACTGAAATGTACTGAAACAGTAGCGCATAGCTTTGTGCTAAACCAGAACCATGTCCCAAATTCATGTGTGGGCAACTGAGGAAGGCAGGTCATATTAATACCTACTGATACACACAGGATGCAGCATGGATAAGTATGGTTTTTCTATGTTGGTGTGAATGCCTTGGCCATTTTCTAAAATTGTAATGTCTAAGAACCATTTGTCCTAATTCAGCACTTTTTGCCTTAAGTTTACACATGCTTTCTCCATAGTGACTAACAAGCACAGAACTGCTGGTTTGGTACTGCTGTGATTGTTCATGTTGCATGGAGAGCAAATGTACTACTTCAGGGAGCATGTTGGTGGATTTGGACATAAATATGGGAACCCTGTTTTAAATGAGCCATGACCTGTACATAAGTTAGATATTTAAAAAAAAAACAAAAAAAAAAACCCAAATTTACCATACTTTTTTGTTCTGTTTTTTGACTCATTTGTCATTAAATGACCAAATGCAGGTTGGTTACTATGTAAAGCAGACTGCCTCAAGCTCATAAAATTAAAAGAAAAAAACAATATTTAACATTGGCCACAGCTTTTACATGTGGCTTAATCTAGTATAGTACAAGTCTGCTCATAGTGTGCCTGTGGTTACTCATAGATGACTGTTCTGCCTGTAACATCTAAATGGGCTCATGTAAAGATGTAATTTTCCAACTATAAATTAAAAACGTTTTGAAAACGTGAGTTCATTGAGAATGTGTAACGCTTTCCTGTGCTACTATAACAAGGTGCATCAGAAGCAGCTGTTTGTGCTATGAGTTGAGATTTTAGGTAGCAAGTTTGAATGTCCTTTTTTTTAACCCCTCAGTGGCTAAAGATATAAGACGAGTGTAATATTGGTATACATCATACATTTATTAGTGAACAACCCTCTCAAATCAGCCACAACAATTAAAAAAAAATATGATTGCACTACTTGGTAAAGCATAACTAGCAACTTTCATTTAAAAAAAGTACAAATCTTAAAAATTTCAAACAGTATACAGATGTATATATAATACACTAACTAGTTATGTTAAATGCTACAAACAATATGATTCCAATGGAATGAAAAATTATAACATTAATAAGAACCATTTCCTATATATAATATATATTAGTTGTTTTCTCCCCCCACCCCCCAATACAAACATGGAAAAAATGAGGTAACTGTAAATGTGCAAGTACCAAAGCAAAATATCTGCCTAACACAGAACACATGCCCCTGGCTCTGTTGGCGGGTGGGTAGTCTGGTGTTCAGGCAAAGACCCCTCGAGGCCAGGGAGAGTAAGAACAGTAAACCACTATCCCACCACAGCAAAAATCATTGGTAAACAATAAATGGCATCTACGGAGCAATCAATCACAAATCCTAAATAAATTTTAGCTGCTTATTGGAACACATTTTTGCACCACACAAGCTGTGAGATTATTTAATAACTCTTAACAGAAAGACTACAAGACTCTATTCTCAGTTGTCTTTATAAAATTACCTCATTACCTATGTCTTAATGGGAGGTTCTCTTTTTTATTTAATAGGGTAGCTGGATATTGTCAATTAAATATTTATTCAAAAAGAATAGTGCTAACATTAACATGAATTAAGGTATCTATATGTGAACAATACATTTTTAAGAAATTGATACACAGAGCAAGAGCCTGATAGGCAGGTACAGTACTACACTGAAATAAGTATGACAACACTTTCTTTTTTTAATCCCTTAAACTATATTGATTTTCACTGACATTGTTCAGGGGTATTAGTATAACATGCTTTAAGAATACATGGGATCCATGACAAACTATTGCATTCACGCATGTGATTTTCATACCTAAAAGCAGAACATCTAGCACCTTTTCACTATGGCTTTTGATAAACTACAGTAGTCTCGGAGCATGTAATTTTCAGTCATTAGGGCAATAACAGTAACACAATGTATGTAAGAATTTCTGGATTCAAGACCAGTTTTTTTTTCTTCTCTTCTATAAAATGAAGTTAGCGCAATAAAATCTTGTAGTCATTCAGTTCTATTACAAATGTGTGCAGTACAATGCATGGCAGTTATCAGCTGAGCGTTAAGATCCAAACCCCCAGAACCCAAAGCCAACTAGAGCTAAAAATCAGTTGGGATCTGGTTGACAAGCATGCATATTGTGCACCGTTAAATAGGTCCCCACCAGATTTTTGAGATATCCTCCACTATAACACACTGGTTTTACTTTTTTTTTGTTTTGTTTTTTTTTTTAAGTCATGCAAACACCTTTGAAGTAGATTTGGAATTAGGTGGGATAGTGCGCACCGTGGCACATTTAGAAATGAACCTCTATGTCTGAACATATGGTTTGTGTACAAGAACAAAAGTCAAACAGGTTGTAATAATACACTTTGTAATGAGTTGCAGTGTACATTGCCTCTTTTCAGTGAATAACATATTTAGTGATTTTTTTCTTGCATGCCTGTCTTTAAATGATGTAATATCTACTATTTCAGACAAAACAGAATATTATAATTGATTACATTAAATCATTTATGGTCTGAGGAAAACGACCAAACTAAATTCAGATATACCCTTTTCATGGCATCCTTTCCATTTGAACTGGACTGTTGTCCTTTATTTTTATATACTGAGAGGCCCTGAGTGATTTTTTTTTTTTTAACTTACAATATATGCCAGCGAATAGATATGTATACACATAGGTTAATTCTCAAAGCTGTGGGTTTAACTCATTAAATGGCTTCTTTTTTTCTCTTGAAGGTGGCACACACGTCAAAGACTCACATTTACTTAAGACACAAAAGTAAAGAAAAAGGCAAGATCCCTTTACACATAAAAGCAAAGGTTACAACTGCCAGTTAGTGCTTACTGGGGCAGTTAAGAGACAAGAGTGAATCCAAAGCAAAACTTCATTAGTCGCTCTTTTCCCTCCCACCCCAAATGTATCCTGTTTTTTTGTCGTTTTTTTATGTGTGTGTGTGTGTGTGAACACAAGCAGGGAACTAGAAGTCTAACAGTGTTTCTACACTACTGAACACTCCCGCTCTGTGTCATTTGAACCCTGTCCTGATCACTTTGGGATACAGACAGCTGGCGTAACGCGGAGTGTCACCAGTGACTTCTACAAGGGTTTTCAACATTCTTCTGTCTTCAAACGTTCTAAAAGCATTCACACTGAAGCTATACATACAGTTGCTCTTTTACAACACAATAACCATGGCCTAAGACGGTGACCTGACCAAGTTACCAGAATATAACACATACCATACACAAACATTATTAGTGCTCCGACTGTTTCCTTCAATGTATTTTCTCTAGAAGATAAAACCAATAAATAAACCTTTTAAAAATGGTATACTTTTAAAACAAGTGAAAATGACAAAGTATTTTCAGGATTAGTAATAGGTTTGTGCTTGTCAAGGTCATAAGAAGGCAGATCTGAAATCTTGAACAGTAGGCTATATCTGTATACTGGATTTGGCTCACAAACAAAGAAATAAAAAGCCCAGTCTTCCTAAAAGGGGAAGAAAATGTTCGTTTAAAACTCGCCACTCGCTGCACATATTGCTTTCTGCACAGGCCTCCAGAGCTCTATGACAGCAGCATAGATATCCGACGAGGACTCCATTCCTTTTAACGCAGTCGGGGTGGAACCACATGCTAGTCTTCCCTCACGGTGCTCTCTGAATAAGCAAGCAGTTCTTTTAGTATGCTTCTTTGTCTCTTCTTTTTCTTAAATGTGATAATTTTGGTGGCAATGCTTGATTAAAATATTGCTGAATCAACTGAATCAACAGTTCATGCAAATCCTAGCATGCTGCCCTGTATCCAGTGGTTACACAATGCATTGGCTCTGTGAACAGGACAAACACACATACGCGCGCACACGCACACAAATATGCACACACGCGTACACACTTGCCAGAGGAACAATGCTCACGTGGAGGATGGATGTAGCACTTGTGCAGTTATGCCAGATGACCTCAAAAAGGACGCAGTCCATTAATCCAAGACTGCTTTTTTTTTTTACAGATGTGTGTTCCAGAGTGGATTATCTGGGGGATACCCCACAGTTGCATGTCCCATCACTTGCAGTCCATAATTTCAGGCTTAACAGAATCTGCATTTAACCACGGCAAGTCACACTTTCACAATAGCATTGGCAAATCTAAAACAAAAAAGGGATAAAATTGTTGAAATGATCAATACATTATTGCAGAACATACATTATTAACAAGTCATTTTGCCCAACACCTACACAAACATGCATCTATGATGGTCAGGCGTTGCCTCCAAACACAGATACCCATGTTGAAGTATTCCTATTATTTTTCTGCTAATTGCACAAGGTGTCCAGCCTATCATCCTCCAGGCTCCTGACTCACCTATTCCAATGCAGGACTCCCACTATTCGTGAACACCACAACCAAATCCACTAAATAAAAATGAAACCCTGTAAACAAAAGCAGCAAATAATGCATTGTAGGGAAAATCTTTGGAATCTGCGACAAGGGGGCAGAGAAAGAACTGGCTGGCAATCCCAGAACTCTGGCTATAGGCTGCAATAGGCAGTGGGTTTCATGTGACTCGGACAATGAAGCACAGCAGAGGTACAACAGGCTCCAGAAACAATCCTGGATTGCTTATTATCTAGGAAGGGGCAGGAGTGGTGGGTTGGTAAGCAATATTTACTGGAGGACGCAGGTTAGGTGGCAGGTGTCCCCAGCTTTGGGACAAACTCTGGTGTGTGCAGCTTTCCAGTTCAGCACTTAGAGACAGTTCTCACTCCACCTCCCGGTGTACATCCGAGGCATCAGCTCGGCAAATAGGACAAGTGCGATTGGTCTGGAAGTCAAGTGGAAACAACACATAAGTATAAAGACATTAAGCACTGTGCATTCATTTAGTCTGTGGTGATGTCACTGTAAGAACTGGCATCAACTTACCTTTAACCATTTATCCACACACTTCGCATGGAATTCGTGGTTACAAGGTAATACCCGAAGTAGCTGCCTACACTCAAAGTCACTAAAGCATACAACACACCTGTGGAGAAGAAAAGGAGAAGTTACTGGGATGTAGATATATCTATATGGAGGGAATATGTGCAGTAAAGTGAGGGGAAAGGCTCACAGCGTTTGTTCAGATAGATGATTCTCTGAGTTGAATCTGTAGGACGGAAGTTGCTCTATATCGGCCTTAGTGAGTCCGCGTGGTTTTGCTTCACCCAACCTCTCTGCCAGATTTAGTAATGCCTACAGAGACAGAAAGAAAGACACACACACACCACAGTTGATGTTTTAGATCCACCAGTATATTTCATTTCAGACCGCACATTTTAAAAAATAAGAACATTGTACATTGGCAAAGCCATTCAAATTGTCATGGTAACTACCATAAAAATCATTTAAACCCCAGATGTTATAAAATACTCGGGTCCTCAGTACATTATTGGCCTAAATATAAGGTGACCGTGATTATAAGACCACTGCACACGTCCTTTTCCAACCTGTTTTAGGAACATTTATTTTTGATCATAACAGTATAGTAATGCACCCACTTTTCTATCAGGCCCTTGAAGGGTCGAAAGCAACTTTCTCCATCAGTCAGTGCACTTAGGTCGTTCAGCCATTGGACAGTTAAACATGCGGATGAGGTGAAGAAGCCCAAGTGGGCCAACGCAAACAAAGGAGACTTTGCATGCTGTTCTCTATGTCCTCATAACAATGTGTTTTATAAAGTTACTGTTTCAGTTTTACACCATGATATATTGGGAAGATTACTTTGTAAATGTAATTGATTACAATTGCAAGTTACTCTCTTGAAAAATAATAGTAATGAACTATTTAAATACTTTATCAAAGTAATGTAACTAATTAGATTTGACTACTTTTTCATTACTTCTGTAAACAACTCCTGCATATCCACATAAATCCATATAAAAGAAAATCCACACTGAGAATGAGGCCTCATTAAGGTGTCTGTGTGGTCCTACATACAATAGCTTCTTCAACAACACTAATGGCTCGTGAAGTCCTTGCATAGCAGACTGTGTGATACGAGTTTGTTTTGGGTTTTTTTTTTTGTGACTACGCCATTTGTCCTGTAACAGACGAAAAAAAAAACATGTTTCAGTATAGTTTTGGGAAGGTGACTCAAATGTTTTGAGCCCTGTACTACAAAGATTAACTGCACCCTATTATACATTTGTTCTAATTTCCACTAGTGTTTTTAGAGTATAGTTAGTTTAGTTTTTAATGACATATTGGATTGTAATGTGTATGGAATAATGGAATGTTTATAATTACATTAATGGAATAATTAATGTAATTATATTATATTAACTTGTTGCAGTCTGATAGCTGAACAAAGTCTTTTGTGACAGCACTTCACTGAGGCAACACCAGGGAAGACGTAGTGTAATATCTGGGCTGCTGGGTTGTACAGTGTTCAGCAGTACTGTTGTTAATGTTGTTCATTTATTTCATTTAATTAAGTTTACATATTTGTGTTCTCTGAAACTTGATAAATGCTGCTCAGTACACTAACCCCCAATTTCCACAGCATCCATTGCAGCTCCGTTGTGAATCCGAATTATTGCAGGAATTCACGTGGGATTTGAAGTTACTCTGGATGCAAACATCAGACTACTAGCAGAGACGTTTCAATGACGGCATTTGCAGCTCATATCAAGAACACTGAATTTTCGTGCATTTTGAAGTAGTGTTTTGCCAATGTGAGTTTGAGCATTGTGTTTTATTTTAAATAACCGGATGCTTTGTGTGCTCCACATCCTGTTTGAAGTGGTCTAATCAACGCGAATTGATGCATCATGGCTGTGTGATCCGGCAAAAATAGAACTGCTGCGTATTTCTGCCGGATCCAGGAGCTGGGACGGATCAGAGGCGGATCAGAGACGTATGTGGTGGAAATGTCCTGATTGATATGAATGGGTCCTAATTGCTGCAGCACACACACCGGAGTTGGAATGCAGCTGTGACAGATGCAGTAGAAATTGGGGGTAACGTTTATTCTTCGATATAAAGGTTTTTTGATGACCCGTTTCATCTATTAAATATTGAACTTATACAGTATTCGTGAAAGTGTTTGCAGTACAGTGCTCTATAAATGCTTTTTCTTTTAGGTTGAGAAATTTTGTGCATCATTTGTTATTGTTAAGGTGTTATATTTAGTCAGATTAAGGTAAAAAAAATTACAAAATATTGTCCCAAAAAAATTGGAATCATATATTCGCAATCGGCCAACTCTAAATACTGGAAAACCCACATTGGTTGACCTCTAATCAAAATTCCTGCACAATGCATAGCATAGCTTTTTCCTCTGACCTCATAGTTTTCCATCTCCACATCATCCACGTCCAGGTCTAGACTGATGGCTGGGCCCACTGCTGTTGGAGGCACAGGAAGCATTGACCTAAGAAGAGAGAGACAAAACCTTCTGAGAAAGCTTAAAATACAATCACTGCGCTCATTAGCAGCACGGGTTCTGCAACTATCATAAGAAACTGGCAATGAACGCTCACACTGCATGTACTTACAGGAAGTAAGGGAGGAAGCCTGGGTAGTAAGATGGAGGGGGTGGTGGAGGGGGGAGAGGTTGCTGTAGCCGGTATCTTTGTCCACTCACTCGCCGGGGCAGCATGTGGGGATATGGCTGAGGAGGAACAAAAAAAAGAAAAAAAAAAGAATGGGCTGATGCTAAATCTGTGATTAATGTTCACTGTATTCTTTTGTTGACATTTGACCACTTTTAAGGACAAGTTGAAAAAAAAACCCACAAATAACAAGCACATGCAAAAAGTGATTTACAGTCATTTTACATTACTGTACAATTAAATAACAGTTGCTTCTTTATTTTTCCAAAAGCTGTTATTTAATAAGGTATATAAATTAAGAAGGAAATGCAAGGAAATAATTACAACATTAATGATCTGATCATGCAGCTAATGTTACTTTTTTTTCACAATTTCAGGTAGTTGCCCTGCAACCCCGTTTCTTATCCACTGGATCATGTCTTTACAATATAGCAATATACCAGATATTGTGATACAGCATGAATGTTGTCTTTTCTTGATTTTTAAAGCCTGTAGTACAATAGAGAATTTTTTGGAATTTAGATTGTTTCAGTTTATTTAAAATCATTATATCCACATTAGCAATTATTTATCAAAAAATATATATTTTAAAAAAGCACCAATAATCATCCCTACAATATGGTCACAATACCGATAAGAGATATTTGATCAGAAATAATGATATCTGGTTTTGTCCATATCGCCCAGTCCTACGTGTCATGATCAACTTTTTTTTCAATGGGAAATTAAGGAGTTTGTCTCAAAGTCTGTCTTACCACTCCGAAGGAAAGCTCCTGATGCAGAGGCTCTTGAGGAAGATACTGTAGGGGCAAAGAAGGAGGCAGCGCTGGTGGGTGATGAGAGGGAGGGTAGGAGAAGGTCCCTAATGGGTGCTGGTCCCCTCTTAGGTCAACTTCATTCTCTACCCTCTGTAGAGGCTAAGAGGAGAAAGAAAAGGTTGCTATTGAGAAGATGTGTGTGTGTGTGTGTGTATGAAAACTGGCAAACTAGTGATTACATATTATATCCTCTGTGATGTGTTTCCATTGATAAACGTAAACTGTAGACTACTAACCATGCGTGGGTGCTGAGGCTGTAAAGGGACAAACTGGCTCAAAGGAGTAAGGTGCGGCGGCTGGTGGGGGGGTACAGATGGGGTCGGGTGCAATACAAAATGTTCGCTGGAGATCAGGGGTGGAAAGGCTTGATAAGACACTGGCATATGCTGCATGGTACATGCCTGTATAAGCTGAGAAGAGAAGAAGCACAGAAAGGGATAAATTTAAATAAGTCAGTGTTCCTTTTAAACTCACTTTGAAGCAGCCTCTGCCTAACAAAAGGACATTTGCTCCTCATGTTCACAGTAAGCCAGTTTTAAAATTAAAGCATGTTGTAAGCATGTGAACAGAAGCAATGTATTACATAAAGTAGAGGTGACAATATTGACACAACACCAGAGTTAATAAAACAACTGTCAGATATGTTCCAGCAACATCACACATAAATCTGAAGTCTATTTAACTCAATTAACAATTAACTAAAATGTACAACAGAATCATATGAAGTGTGCTACCATCAAGACAGTAACAGCAGCAGCTTATTTGTTAGTCATAAACAGTGACAGATTGCATGGCTGGTATGGTGTGCTACATGGATGCCACTGACATTTGGGCTCTTCCTTTTCAAACTCACAGGAGGAGGAAGGCAGCAGAGCAGAGAGAGCTGTCCACTGAACATTACCGAGCATGCTGGGAGCTGCTGAGTGTTGCACCCTGGTAGGGGCTGCCCGGTGTGGATAGGAAATCCGTGGGTCGTCACCGTCGTAACAGTGTATGATATTGGAACCGATCCCTGGTGCATCTTTTGAAAAGAGAAGCGGGGGGGAGATGGGGTGACTCCACAAGCTGCTTCAAACATTAGCCTGTCTGCCAAATACAACTCATCATACAGCGCTTACACACCATCATGTAACTATCATAATGAAATTGTGTGCCATCTAATTTAATAAAGGTTATAGCTTCACTTGAGCCCGTTGAGTTGTTCTTGTACTGGTACCTGGTCATGTAGATCCACCATGATGGGGCTCTGCTGAGGCAGGTGAGC
>JANJYP010042141.1:0-14705 GCA_024605115.1 Rastrelliger brachysoma | reverse complement strand
TGTCCTCCCTGTCCCTCCTCCCTCTGTCCTCCCTGTCGTCTTTGCCGTCCCTCCTCTCATCTCTACGGTATCTGTCGTCGTGTGCGTTTCCTCGAGGTAAAGATCCTCCTCTCTTATCCAAGTCCGATGGCAGGCGGCTTCGTCTGTCTACGTCCACGGCAAGCCGTGCATGAGAGTCCACATCCAGAGGCGCCCGATTGCTTCGGGAGGCGTCGGACGGCGCTCTGCTTCGGGAGGCGTCGGATGGCACTCTGTTTCGGCGTTCGTCTCCTTGTGCCGGCCTGAGGGTGTTGGGCCTGTTGTCGGACTCCCCTCGGGTCACCCGAACTCCAACTTCCGACACCTTGTCCACGTCCATGGGTATGGGGTGGCCATTCTTCACTGGTGCTTTAGAGTGATTCACATCGTTGCTCTCTGTCCCGTGAAGAAACAAGCAGTTAGGAAGATTGTAAAAAATATAGATGAATAATAGTCTTGTTAAAATTTGACATTACTAAACTTTACGTACCGTTCTCTGGGATTTCCTTTAGAACCCCTCTTGCAATCAGCTCTTGGCGGCTTTTTCGAACGGAAATCTTTCTTTCCAGAGCTGAAAAAAGGAAAGACAAATAAATATCTTGCCCTCTTGACTTGACCATAAATCATCTTGGTGGATACCCCCATTGGCTGATACATGTCTGGTTTGGTTATTTTAGTAGATTTCTTTTAACTTTATGAATTGAATTGCTGTTTGTAATGTGTTTTACGATGATGCAAATGAAGGCTGTGTTGCTCCAACAATACAGTTATTCTCTATACTACAAATGTAGCTGGAGCTTGGACTTCTTGTTCTCAGCTTACCTATCGACGTTTCAGCGAACTTCTCGCTTGGCTTCTTCTTCCTCCATTTCCATGGCTTGAAGATTCTTCCCATTTTAGAAAATTTGCCTTTACGTTTGGTAGGAGGCGTTCCCCCGCTGGAGCTTCCATCTTCTGCAGGTGTCGTGCTGTGTTGCAGGTCCACCTCATCGTCTACAGGGGGAAAAAAGTGACAAAAAAGTTTTGACTTCTGGCTTCTTTTTTTTTTGGCAAATGATTGATGGCTTTATTTTCATATAGTGTTAATCTCCTATATGACTCATAAAGAGATCAACACACTATCTTAGTAACATGCATGGAAGAAGTACTCTTTGAAGACCAAAACTTTATTGCATTGCTCACAAATCTTATATTTGTTACAATTCATTGTATTCACGAATGAATGGAACTTATAAGTCCCTGCTTCTTGGCCAACAACTTTCCATTAGGATGCAACTGAACCTAAAGCATTCCTGACAGTAAGTAGTCAGCAGTAATTGTCATAATCCAAAAAAACTGAACAACAAAGCATGTTAGAATTATATAAATAAGTCAAACTAACATCATCATATCCATGTGGGGCACGGCTTCAACTCTAAACTGCTGCTTCAATTATGTGTCAGAACAAAAAGGGCTCAATCTCAATCTCTAAACAAGGTCGGTCCAAATTCCACTCTTGTTGCCTGATTAGCTGTCACATGAGAGCCAGATGGTGAAATATGGGCACAGCCTCTCCTCATAATCATTTACAGGGAACTGTGAATTAATGTGATTTTTTGGCATAACAGTGAGGAGTACACAAGCATTTAATAGCTTATGTACTTGTTGATTCACCAGTGGTATTAAGTCTCTTTTTTTTCCTTTAATAATATGCAACTTATACTGTGAGGAGAAGGATAATAGCCTCTTGACAGAAACCGTGACTCTTGTGTTACTGAATAGACTTAAGACAGGAGTGGGTGTGAAACTGTTATTGTAATTCTTAGGTCATGAGTCGTGAGTTTGAAGTTGCGCAACAATTTACTGAATGTCAGCGAGCACAGCGGCGTGAAAGAGGACTTTAACTACTGTTTAACTATTATAAACACAGAAATGAGCCGCTACATTGACACAATGTGAAAGAGACTGACATGCAATATAAATGAATTAAGAGATGCGGGCAACAGCTGACAAATTTAACTCAAAAGATTTTATTTTAATATTGGCAGCTGCTGACTTCCACATATGCATATTCAAGAATGTGTGACATAACTTTATCCATTTTATATGAGCTATAAAAAAAAAGGGTGGGCTAAATACACACACAGACACACACATGCAATTATNTGTGTGACATAACTTTATCCATTTTATATGAGCTATAAAAAAGGGTGGGCTAAATACACACACAGACACGCACACATGCAATTACCAAATGTCAGCATCTCTGTTCGATTATAATACAGATAATAATATTTTCTAATTTCCAAACAAACTTTCTCTTTTAATTGGTGCCAGAATTTTTTTTTTTTAAATTCTGAATGCAACTTCTTGGATAAAGAAGCCAATCAGGAGTGACTACAACTGACAGCTGCTGACACAGGGCCAAGAGCAGTTTCTCAAAAACACAATTACTACAGTGATTTTTTTTTTTTTTATTATGTTTGCACACATATAAATTGCCTCTCTGTGGTGCACCGAAATTGCTGGTGTACAAAAAACACTGAGGACTAAAGCTTCTACTCAGCCTGCAGGAAGTAAGAAGGTTATGGGAAAAAAGTAACAGAGCTAATTAGCAGCTAAAGATGTGCAGGGCTTGGGATATTGTGTATCANGTGTGTGTGTGTGTGTGTGTGTGTGTGTGTGTGTGTGTGTGTGTGTGTGAATGTGTGTGTGTGTGTGAATGTATGTAGGGGGCAAACTTATTTCAACAGGAGTCATTAAAAGCAACCAGACAGAACATCCAAGCTAAAAAACAAAGTCAAGTCACTCTTCATCAGCCCCTAATAATAAGAGAAAAAGGAACTTTCCTAACAGAGGACCTCATCAACACATACAGAGATGAAAAACAGCCTGAGGCGGCGTCAACACTCAGAATGACAACACGAGTCTTTGAAGCAAGTTATTAATATGATGTAACTATAAATAAAATTACAACTAATATGATGGTGTTTTTTATGCCGTATAATTACACTTTCAAACCAGTCCACAGTCACAGTGGGAAGTTTCAGTTACGGCTAACGGGGTGTAAAAATGAGAATGAAAAACAAAATGAAATTGTGAAGACGGGGTGAAAAGATAGGGATTCCTAAATTTTCTTTCACAGGCACTGCGACTGATGGATTTCGACTCAGTAATACCTGACAGCGCTATGGGGCTTACCTGTCCCTGCAGATGTGTAACATGTGGGACACCGAGGGGATTAAAAGTGGATCGCGTTTACAATCACTGTAAAAGCTATAACCCGGCGATGAGTTTTTTTTCCCAAGGTCAGAAACAAATGTGGCTAGAATTAGAAGTCAGACGGGACCGCTGGGGCAGGTTCTTATTTTATGCATTGAATAGATATTAATGATTAATGCATGACCTATTAATCACTGTCTAGAATTTGATCAATCGAGCATACGTGAGCTGACAATGTGCAAAGTTGCTGATATATCTATTTTTGCATCTCCAGACTTTGGTTCTGTCCGAGTAAGGTTGGNTCCGTTTTAGGTTGGTTTCTTTTTTTTTTTTTTTTTTTTTTTTTTTATTTCCACAGGCTTGTATCGGATTATCGTACAGCTGGAATAGCTGTGCTTCATTGGAATGCCAGCAGTTTTCCACATGTCAGGTACAACGCAGTTAAAGGCGTTGAGTTCATGCTCCGCAGCTCTAAATCTAACCTGTTCTATCCTGCAGTGTTATCTCTTAAAAGCGTAATCAATCGAATTGTTAATGGAGTAACAGATATTCCAAACAACTAACATATGCCTATGCTCTTCAAAAAAAAGAAAAAGACGAGTAGGCTTAAGTTTGTTATTAAGATAACCTACTTTGGTTTCCTATCTTGATAAGTCACTTGTGAACGACAGTCCTTTTTATTGATGCATAATTAGGTTATGTTTAATCCTTCCTAAATTACATCCTCTGCCGCCTACGATGGGTCACTGATCCCTCTCTAGCAGAGCTGTGCTGAGATTTCCCACTTTCGCCGAGTCATATGTTTCAGATTTTTTTTTTAGTATATGATGGATGTCATCTGATTACGGGTCAAAAAAGTGGTGAGTTGCCAGTTGGCTGATTTATAATGGAGAAAGTAAAGCCGGACTATGATTTACACAGCCCTCTCACAGCCAGACGGATATTTCTTCTGAAGTCTGTGACATAACCAATTTCAGAACTGTTTCTCAGAGTGAATAACTTCCATTCAGAGGACGCTGTCAGGCCAGGGACCGTGCACTTCCCTCCAAGTTTAATGCTATCATGATACTCGGTGCTGATGTGACTCAAAATGTCTTCACAATTGAATAAATAGAAAAAAAGGGGACCCTATATTCAGTCTGTGAATGTGATAAACCTTTCACTGGTGTCCTTTTGTCTGCTGAAATACAATGTGAGACCAAAGTCCTTATTAAGATTAATATCAGGAAAAGCATCTTGCAGTCTCCTGGCTGTATGAGAGCAACAAACTGAGGTGAAGGAAGAGTGGTCTGCTGCGTTATTAGCTTTACATCTACAACAGGCGTCAGTGAATGGGCGCAGGGTTGTTGAGTTGACTGAGCATTGAGGTATTTTCTTCACCTTGGAGTTGCTTTCAATGGTTTAACGCTGCAGTGTGTGTTGGTCAAACTTCTCTGCTGCGCTAACGTTAGTCTGTCGGTGATGACGCAGAATATTCACACTACACATGTCTCGCAAAAGGTAATCATTTAGTCATTACATCAAAGCGCACTTGTGGCTACCACCTTTTTGAAGATGAACAACAAGAATTCTGNACGTTAGTCTGTCGGTGATGACGCAGAATATTCACACTACACGTGTCTCGCAAAAGGTAATCATTTAGTCATTACATCAAAGCGCACTTGTGACTACCACCTTTTTGAAGATGAACAACAAGAATTCTCTACATCGCTTTTCGGTCCGTCGACATTTCTGACATTCGCGAGTCGATTCAGAATGGCAGGAAATAAAAGTCGTGAAGTGAATCAATGACACCTTCGTTTGTCATGCCAATGTGTCAAGTGCTGTAACTAACCCAGCTAGAGGTCATAACGTGACCAACTATTGCTATGATACACTGTGTCTTGTATCACATGGCGGGACAGGAAGCTGTGTGCTCTTCAGCCTTGACCTCTCACTGACGCAGCCCTGTATCCTCACACTTGGTTTCATTTATCTGTAGTGGGAGCTGACAAAAAGAAGTTCACACTTGAAATGAATGAGATAAGGTTTTGAACATAAACCGGCAACATAATTCATACCGCTCCGTTTATATCAGTGTTCATTTCCTTGAATGCATGACCACTGTTTGGCATACATGAGTTAATACTTTTCAAAACAGACATACTAAACAATTCTGCTCTTTTTTTTTTTACATTAAACCCAATGTTCGGGTGTAGATCATTTGCCAAACAGCACATATAAGTGCTGGTTAACTTTCAACCAAATCGATCATGAAAGACACCCTCTCTGTAGAGCGTCTATAGGTTTTTGTCTACCTGCTGTAGAGAAGCAGGCTGTTGCATGCGTGTGTGAAACCCCCACATTGACATGCAGGCACACAGAGGTCAGTTAAATTCTGTGCAGAGCGCTTGGCCCTTACAGCTATTCCGGACACATAACCCAGACACCGATGGGTGTTAAACTGGGAGAGGGTGGGTAGTGGTGGTGGTGGTGATGATGATGATGCTTGACTCCAACAGAATCCAAGCCTGATGTGGTGACCCCGTGTCATGCAGTGGGGACAATTTTAGACGGGGCTGCTCGACAAAGAACGACTACAGAATTTAAAAACTCAAGGACCACTAATAGACGAGGGCAAAGATTCCAAAGCTCAGACTAAACTAAGCACCAACACGCGGGCTACAGATCTGCATTAACGAGCTAACTATAAACAGGAAAGCTTGTTTCAACATTTCCTAACACCAGTAACAACAAAGGCTCCTGTAAATGCTCATCTATTCAAACTCGAAGGCCGACAATAAACAAACAACAACAAAAAAGGACGAAAGCTACACTTAACTATCCGACATTAACGCAATACCCTGCAACCCTTGGGAGTCGGGTACATACATATGACTCATGCCAATAGCCTAACGTGTCTATGCCAAACGTGCTGAACAGCACACTGCTGGCAAAAATACATTTTGCATGGAGAGCAAATATGTAATGAAGAGGAAGGTCTCATGTTACCTGTTTTATTTAGGTGCTGAAAAAGTGTTTGAATAGAAAAGCAGACAGGAAAAGACGAGGCAAATATTGACTGAGGTACATTCGCTCATGCCATTGTTTCATGTTCTACAAACATGAGGCCAGGGGTTTAGCAGGTTAGAGTAGGTGAAAACAGACAGCTGGTCTGCGTTAGAGATGCTGGACTGCAGTACAGCTACGGGCTATGTGTTATCAAGAGGAGCACTGAGTGTGCAAATACAAGCTACAGTAATGGTTCCCTCCCTAAGACAGCAAAAAAACTGGTTCTGAAAGTCTGTGTTTAGCTCTTCCAGGGAGTTAGGGGCTTTGGGGAGCGTCGCCTGACTGTGTTAGGACTACGATATAACTTGAGGAATCGTAAAAGCTCTAAAAAAAGAGAGAGACCCACATGGAAAGAAATGGTGTCAGTTGGTGCCTTGTACACGCAAAATCTTTTTTTTCCCTCAGAAATAGCCCCAGAGGGGAGATGGAGCGCTGCGTGTAAAACAGAGAGAAGTTTGTGTGGTTTGTACATTTCACAATCACCACATTCCATCTGCATGCATTCTTCTACACCTGTCTGTGCCTGCCGCCTTCTAGTCTCCCACTACTTTAAGAAACACCTGTTCATATATAAACTGTTCTATTTACTGTCTTCTTCNTCTGCATGCATTCTTCTACACCTGTCTGTGCCTGCCGCCTTCCAGTCTCCCACTACTTTAAGAAACACCTGTTCATATATAAACTGTTCTATTTGCTGGCTTCCTTATATTTAAAAACACACCTTTCAGGTTGTTACCGCCTTTGAGAAAAACTGTCTCAATACTTATTGTTTACTGAGCCTCTGCCCTCCGACTCACCCGTGTTGTGTTGGGCTGGTTGCCGGGCCACTGTCTCACTGCTAGGATTTTGTCCCATGCTACGGTTCCTGTTGCCGTTGGCCTGCCCGGCCCTGCCTCTCCCAAGGCCCACGGCAGGGAAAGAAAACCTGAAGCCACCCTGTAAAGCTCCTGTAACTCAAGAGCCGTCTTGACTGCTCGCTCGCTTCATTTAGTTTCTGGTCTCTGTAGTCGTGCCCTCTACCCCTCCCCTTCAGCCTGTGAGATTTGGTCTCTCTCTGTCTCTCTCTGTCTCTCTCTCTCTCTGTCTCCCTCCCTNCTTGACTGCTCGCTCGCTTCATTTAGTTTCTGGTCTCTGTAGTCGTGCCCTCTACCCCTCCCCTTCAGTCTGTGAGATTTGGTCTCTCTCTGTCTCTCTCTGTCTCTCTCTCTCTCTGTCTCCCTCCCTCCCTACCTCCCTCCTTCGTACCCTTTAAAACACAAACACACTCACTCGCTCAGTGCTTAGGTCCCTCCCTTCTTGGAGCTCTGACTTCATAAATAAGGTAGGCCAATAAGGTAATCCGGCAGCCTCGGATGCCTTTCATTCCTCAGAGCGCATTTTTCGGGGGCAAAGTTCACAGCAGGCGAGCTTTGAGGTTTGGCCGGTCCGGCCGTCAAAGCCTTGAGGGATTTTGCAAAGCAGTGGGGGCCCCCCCCTAGAGAGGCACTGTTTTGCAGACTGCCAAAACACTACTCCCTGAAGGACAAGGGTGGGGGGCAGGAGGTAGGGAGGGCGGGCTCTGCCGGGGAGAGTTGAGGTAACTGGAGAAGTGGAAGGTGAGCCGGCGTGAGGTGGAGCTCGGTGCCAGAGGAGAGGAAGTGACACAGCGGAGGTGTCCGATGACTCTCTGGGCATGTGTGAACTCATCAGACTTTAAGTCAGATGGCAGTTTCACAGCTACGACTCACGCCCACATGTTTTGCTTATGTGCGCGTTTATTCCGACGTCATTTGCACTGCTTACAAACATAGTGGGAAAGAACAATTCAGCACTGCTTCAACACTGGAAAGCACAGGAACGTCTTACAGGAAAGAACTTACAAGACAAAACCTCAGCAGATAGGGAGGCATTAATCACATGCGTAGTCAAGGATACCACGTGTGAACATTTCTATCAGATGACTGTGTCAGTGTGTTAGCTGATAAGCATTCAGTGTGTGGGAATTAGAGGAGCTCCTAAAAAGAACATGAGGATAGAAGATAATGATATTATTTGTATTTACACCCAATCAGATAATTCATACACAGCAGTGTTATTATATACCACCCATATACAGTTATGGAAGATGAGGTCATGTAATCTAACCAAATTAAATCACAAACAAACTCAATACTTAAAAAAAATGCAAGGTGATTCCAAGAAGAATACATCACACAAAGCTGAGTCAACAACCTGCTTGTATTACTGTTGCGCCCTCTACAGTCCAATTAAAGCCACAGCACGACAAGCTCCACTGTCACAGAGGAATGTTTGGAATGTAAGCCCACGGATGGGCCTCGTGATTCAGGGACAATAATGAGGTCGGCCGTGAAGATGATTGGTAAACAAGACACGGATAATGGTGCCGTGACTCACCCCGACACTGACATCCCTTTTAACTCTTTCCACAGAGAGGCAACAGATGGAGACAAGACAACACGACACGGAGAAACAGGAAGCGCGACTTGACTTGGAACATCAACGTGGTGACTCATGAAAACACTTAATCGTCATGGCTCCGAGAATATACGACATGTGATTGTAACGTAACACAAAAAAAAAAAAAAAGTGGTGGTGCCCTTTTAGGATCAAAATGTAGAGATGTGTTAAGCGTTCCAGTCGTTTCCTGTCAGAATCAAGCTGCTTTGAGAATGGGAGCAGAAGAGGAAGTTTGGTTTATTTTTACTGCTTGTGCTCACAGGAGCTGGAGCAGGGATGAGGGACATGAAGCTTCCCTAATCTGTTCCTGTTTGGCCCAGTGGCCTAAAAAAAAAAAAAAAAAAAACAAAATAAAGTACTCATGGACTTGTGCCCTGTCCTCAACTGACATTTTAATAACCCTAAAAAGAACACCCCGCCTCGATCACGTTATCATGATTTCACAACAACGCTGCCAGTTGAAGAAGAGCTGAAATCTGACAAATTAAACATCTACTAAACAGAGAGGAAAAGCAGGTTTACTCACGGGTGTATTCGCACTGTACAGCCATCCCAGGTATGTTCCCACAGATGTTTTAGGAAAAAAAAAAGAAAGACGCTAAATCCTCTGTTCGTGTGTGTGTATGTGTGTGTCCCTGATAATGCCGAGGTCGCCAACGATCTGTGAGCCTCAGCGGTGAAACAGACACAAGGCCATGTGTGCTGGGTGACAGAAACCCGGCGGCTCTGCTCACCTACAGGTGTGTCCTCTGAGCCGGAGCCAATCAAGATAGCTGCTATGTCAACAATAGAGTGCGTCACGGCATGGGGAGGGATAAGAAGGGCCGACCCCTTTGTGTGTGTGTGTGTGTGTGTGTGTGTGTGTGGGAGTAGCACCATAAACGAGCACGGGGTCTGTTGACTCACTGCTTTNTGTGTGTGTGTGTGTGTGTGTGTGTGTGTGTGTGTAGCACCATAAACGAGCACAGGGTCTGTTGACTCATTGCTTCATGTCACGGTGATACCAGGATTGAGGGGTAAAGGGAGCCTGCAAAAGCTGACTCTTATATTCAAACTGAAACTTTAATTCTAACTGCAGTTTCAGTTTTAAAGGGGTGTGTTTATATGGTGACATATTTCAAAATAAATGTAGCACAGCAAATCAAAAAAAAAAGTCTAATTATTACCTTTTAGAAACAATAAAAAAGAGGCTTTTACTTACCAGGATTTTCCATCACAGTATCCAAAACTCAGCAGCCAACAGCTCCTGAAAACAAATGAATAAAACATCTGTTACTTAAAAAGTAAAAGGTAGAATTTTTAATGTTATTCAAGAACAGAAGATGCTTAAAAACTTCAAAAATTGCCAAAGTAAGCTCATTAATCAAGCAGTGGAATACCAGAGTGACTGATAATGAAACTTTGCGAGCTATAAAAAACAGAAGAACTTTAAAAAAAAAAAAAAAAGTTACCCCCTTCATTAAAAAGATTACTTTTCCATTAGTGCACAGTAAGTCAATGAATTCCTCTCAGATTGGACCTCCCCCTGCGGCTAATGTGGGGGCCACGCTGAAGCTGAACAAAAGGTGTGTTGGTTAATTAATGCGCTGTTTTGTTTTTAAGGAACAACGCACTGGCTGAAAATCTATTCGGTGGAGAAGGGAGGGTGGGGTGGTGGGGGGGCGCCTAACAAATGAACTAGTCTAAAGTAGAGGGTTCCTTTCTCTGTATCGTGTAGGGAACAACTGTCACCATTAGGAAAGGATCAGCCAATTACGCAATCGCATTTAAAAATACACATCCTATTAGAATGAGTCACTGTGAGGCTGCAGTGAGGAGGAGAATGGGGAAACAGGTCTTACATACAGCAGTTAGGAATGAAACACAATGCGCACACAAGAACGACATAGGCACTTCTCTTGTATTAGCAGTGTGACACTAAATGGGGGAATATGAACATGCTGTGTAGTGTGTTCTATAATCATCTTACATTAAGTGCTCAAAAACACGTCTGACCTTGCTCCAGTACTTTTAATTTGTTTTTTTAAATTGTCTGTATTGCATAAGCTTTAAAGGACAAGTTCACCATTTTTTAAAATCTGTCTTAAAACAACAGTCAGGTGCCTAAATTAACCTTGAAACATGTTTTTTGCTTGATGTCATAATTCCTCCTGATCATACAGACTGTTAAAAAATCTCTTCATAATGTTTGTATAATGTGCACAAAATCTACAAATATGTATTTAAAAGTTGACGTGAAGCTAATATGAAGCTGCAAATGAGCCAAATCAGGTTTCAACGTTAAGTCTTTTTTTAAAGCTCAATCAATCTTTTGGGGAAACACTAAGCTGGAATTTGATGCTGAAAACAATTATACCCACTTACTAAGACTACGTCAGACTGCTGTAAAGCTGCATTAGTAACCCCTGGAGCACGGAATCTCATGTCCTCCACACAACTTGCATTTTATTCTGATTCATATTTAGTTTTTGGACGTACTAGAATCCTGACAGTGACCGGAATTATCAACATCAAGAGAATGGGTCAAGCCTTGGGTAGAGTCTGAGACAATTAAAAAAAAAAAAAAAAAAATCATTGAGGGTCCTTTTATGCTAAATGACCCCTGGGCACTTGCCCTGATTGCCCGTATGGCAGATGCTGCCACACTGCTGAAGCCTCGAGCTGAAACTTGCAGATGCATTCTTGCACAGGAAGCGGCTTGTAGATAAGCTCCTCTATCACTTCCATTGAAATCACATTGGAGATATTTCATTTAACAGTCAGTATGAACAGGAGGAATGACTGCTGCAAGAAAAAAACATTTAGTACAGATTTGAAACTGTCCTTTAAAAAACACACAGAACTCACAGATTATCAAAATCCTCACGCGCAGACAGCCTTATACAGTATTCAACGTGTGAGTATGAAGTCATCAGTGTTAACAGTTTAAATTTTAAAAAACACGGAATGAATTTTTCAACAGCTACTTCAGACCTCATTGGAGACTGTGAGCGTTCACAGTTTATGCAGAGTTAAGCTGATGTAACAGCACCCTTGGGAGCTGAAGTGCTGTAATTGTACACATAATCGTCCCGAACATCTCCAGCTGCTGCAGCGCAGCTATCGACTGTCAGATCTTAAACGGTGTCTTAATATGTGGGTAGATTTGTGATCGTGTTGTGCAAAGAGCTGCGAACATGTGCCAAAGCTGTGAGGAGCTAAAATCAGTCTTTTCTTATTAAAGTCTGGGTAATAAAGTGGTCAGGGTGTTTCTATTAAAAAAAGTGTTCAACAGTAAGTGAAGCAACAGCACAGCAGCCTCCTTCAATCTCAATATGTAATCACAGTGTGTCCAGGACAATGAGAAATCACACTGTGCTTTACTGCTACTACAAAATGCATTCAATACAAACATTCAATCAAAACCAAAACAAGCTTAGTAATACACAGTGTGTGTGTGTGTGTGTGTGTGTGTGTGTGTGTGTGTGTGTGTGTGTGTGTGTGTGTGTGTGTGTGTGTGTGTGTGTGTGTGTGTGTGTGTCGCTGTATTTGAAGTAGAGTACCCAAAGCTGTTCTACATTACATCTGCACAAAGATATAAATCCACAGTTATTACAGTATGTATATGTTTAGGATTAATGCTGATTCATAGCTCTCATAGAAAGCTCATCCAGGCTTACTGTAGTAAACCAGGCTTCACGTTTTGGTTTCATTTAAGGTGCGTTCAGGTTGAAGTCAGAAGTTGGAATTCCTAAGTTTCCCAGTCCGAAAATTTCAACTGGAATACCCCCAAAGCTGGTTTTCCGACTCCAAAACTGTAGTGACATCCTGTTTATGAACACATTTGTGTCATTAATCCACTTGTGCGCACACACACACACACACACACACACACACACACACACACACACACACACACACACACACAGATCTTTTTTATCAATTGGTATTCCTATCAGCAGCTAACTTGGCTTGAGCTGCAAGGCTTCAAACTCAGGTGTGACGTCATACCCAACTCAGATTTCAGCATTAAATAAGTCTGGCCTAAGTTACCATGGAAACTAATATGCGCTCGAGGTCTCAGGTTTGTATCGGAAAACCATACATACTTGACTTCGCTTGAGCTTTTGCCCATCACTGACTAAACCTAATGTAAAAGTAAACCTCCATCCAGACTTCTGCTATTTATTTCACTTCCAACTTCCAAATCTATAATTAACGACACAAGCTCAGTGAATCACCTCCACCCACACCTTCTTCTGGTCTACTTTGAACTTATTTTTCTATTAGATTGTGAGCTTGTCTCTTCTGGCACCGTGCACAATAGAAATTCCACACGGCCTCAAATCACTGAAGAAATTAACCATACTCTTCCAAATCATTACCCTTCTCACTATCACATTCCATGCATCTGTAAAGTGTTACCTTTCTTCTGACGCTAGCGGTCTTTGTTAAGCCTTTTAATGCAGTTGTCTGTATGTTTTTTACACAATTGGAAGGTGATAATTGATATTTAAAGGGCACTTTTTTTTCATAGTTTGGGGGCATAACTAACAAATACCTCCTCAGTAAACTAGCAACAGGTGATCGTAGTGTTACATAGTTAACAACTGAGTCAATCTGGGCTGCTTGAGATAAAGGCATGAATCAGTCTCTCTCTCTCTCTTTATTTATGAATGCTTGTACCTAAGTTATGTTTCTAGGTTTCGTCATCTTTTTATATATAGCACCTGAAACTCAGATTGAATTGAACCGAGTTGTACCGGCTCCTCCTGCGCGTTACTTATTGTTCTCTTTTCCTCATCTCAATCTTCAGCATGCGTTATGTAGATTTCAAACAGTACCTGCAATAATCAGCTGATGGACAACATGTCACACACACACACACACATGTGAAAGCTCATGTTTGGGATGACAGGAATAACAGGAAATAGGATTGACAGCCTGGAAGTCATTTCTCTGACTCACTTTCTAGGAACTGCTGACACTAAGATCCACAGTGAGTCCTGTAGCTTTTAGCCAGAGCAGCTGGGTGAGGAGGAAGTGGTTGACCACCGTATCTTGACCATAAACTTCTGTGTGAGATTCAAAAAGATGCAAGTGCTTCTAATTTGTGGATGTGAGCAGGTGTGGCTCGGCGGTGACGCTGTAACATGGGAGGGTCACAACGACCGTATCAGGCTGCACTTTGAAATGTCAAAAGTCCTCTGACAACAAACTGCCAAAACCCTGCGTGAGTGACTCAACAGTGAGAAGAAAAGAGAGAGTGTAGAGGCTGGCAAGCAGGTATTTGACCTTCTTATCAGGCGCGCTGGGCTGAGTTGTTACAGTGTGCTTGTGCTAAACCCTTAACATTCTGCTCAGGGTCACATTTGACCCATTTTTACATTTGTGTGCTACAGAAACACCTTACACACCTTTCTTTCCACCAGGATTTCATAATGTGACCCACAGTTTACAAAGATGGNAGGGTCACATTTGACCCATTTTTACATTTGTGTGCTACAGAAACACCTTACACACCTTTCTTTCCACCAGGATTTTCATAATGTGACCCACAGTTTACAAAGATGATAATAAAATGCTTCTGTTTTTAAATTTTTGTGCAGCTGACACACATTTTTATATATGCAAATGTACAAATTTGACCTGTATGCATTTAACAAGTTGAAAAATCAGCTTCATTATATTCTATAAAATGTTCTCACAGGCCATAAAAGAGATGAATCAAACCTATTTGAACGGCTGATGGGGAACCTATGAATGTGAATTGCAGTTGAGTCAGAATGTGAATAGTATGTAAGGGTTAAATGTAGTCATGATGGAAGAAAAGTAAAGTAAGCCAATAATTTACTACAAACTGTCTTCAACTTACTTCTACTGAAGATCATTGATCTGTGTTAAAATCCTCCAAGATACTCGTTGTCTGGCTCTGATTTCTTCTTCTTGCAGCAGCAGCAGTCACAGTGCTCCTGTTAAAAGATACACACACATGAACA
>JANJYP010042134.1:0-15504 GCA_024605115.1 Rastrelliger brachysoma | reverse complement strand
GACCTACAAGTGGCTTGCTGTGTGTGTTTGTGTGTGTGTGACTGTGTCTGCTGAAAAGCCATCACACTCCACTCCCAATGGCAATCTTGACACTTCCTTAGCAAGTTTATCTCATACAGACAAAAACATGCACGCAAACATACAGACACACGTGCGAGCACATGCACAAGCACAAACACACACACACACATACACACGCACACATACACACACATTTTCACGCCACTGAGGAGCTAATTAAACACAACGTGCCTGGGTGGGTGAGAGCAGGACTGAGGAAAAGATGTGTGTATGTATGTGTGGTTGAATCATGCAGAGTGCTCAGTGGGAGAGAGACAAGCAGGTCAACTCTGACAGCTCTAACACAGAGAACAGAGGACGAGGAGCAAGTAAGAGGAGAGAAACAGAGAGGATAGTAAAGTGTGTGTGCACTGTGTTGAGAGAGACAGGCAAAAGAAAAGAAAGAAAGAGGAGAGAGCGAGAAATGAAAACATCTGAATTTTGTTCTGGAGTCATGTGTAAAAGAAGGACGTGTTCAGATTTCCATGAATTTAGTCATTCTCATAACTAAATATAACAAAGTAAAGCAGTTATAATATTAGATCCAGCACGTGATGCTCTGGCTTGAGGTATTGTGCTGATTCATCTCCATCTACTGCTGGAGACTATTTCTGTGTCGCAGTATGACACAAAAGTAATACGATTCTGTACACAGTGTGTACTATTATTGATGCTATAGTGTTTAGCCAGTCAGTGTACAAGAAAGTAATTTATTGTAACATAAAATGACAAAAGACATGATCAGACTGATGTAGTCCAGCTGCTACAGTCAATTCAAAAATTGGAAACAAAATGTTTTCTCGTTGTCCATTTTTGTTTTCTAAGATATTTCTGAATCTGTCTCACTGAATATTTGTCTTAGTTATTTCTAGCTGAGCACTAAGCTCCCTTATTTCCTTTGTGTGTTGCATTATAGGACAATAGTGTCCATTAATGCCACATTCAAAAAGCAAGTGAATTCATAATGAATTACAAAATGTTTGAACATACTCAGTTTTTGTTTTAAGTATGACCACACCACAATTCTAATTATTGAGTGGTATGGAATTGGGACATAGCTTATGATTTTAACTTATATAAAAATGTAAAACAATTAATACATTTAATGACTTGTATTTCTTGGCAAATTATAAAACCAGACTGACACAGTGTCAGAGTTCCTCAGACACTGCCAAAGAAATGTCAAGTATAACTGGCATAATTTTTGGTGAATAGAAATAATCACAAAGAAACCAGAATTACTTGTTATGTCAACTAACCTTAACCTTACTATTTCATGAAAAAGTCAATTAGGTAATTCGCATGTGTAAAACAACATAGAGATAATGGAGAAAGAGCAAGAGCAAGAGAGCAAAAGAGAGGCAGTTCAATAAGAATGAACTTAAGAAAAAAGAGAANGAGAGAGAGAGAGAGAGAGAGAGAGAGAGAGAGAGAGAGGCGACAGCGAGAAAGAGAAAACACAAGAAGAGACAGTTATAAGAATCCATATGTCAGTAATCTAGGGCATCTTTTTCAAACTGAAATACCAACTGGTCATAAATTACCAGGGGAGCTGGCTATGTATAAATATATCATGCATATACATCTCATCATATGGGCTATGCACATTAACAGCTGCATTGCAAGTGAGTGAGGGGTGAAACACAGGACAACCAGCTAATGAACCATTTGAAGTTCCAGTAAAGTTACAACATACAGCAGTGCAAACTGAATGGCCAGGGTACATACATTTATATTATCATTCCCACGGCTGCTACGCTAGTTAATGCTAAGGTTACACAGAGTACGACTGCCTTGCCAACAACCTCAGGCAGCATTTTTATGAAGGAAACCTCCAATCTCAGAGCAGTCTGCTTTAAATAACAGATAACTGTGTTGAATATTTTGGAGTACATGTATCAGAATGTGAAACTTCTGCTAAATAAATCACTCTACAAAAGTGTGCCTGGCCAATTTTGCTGGCTTAATGATCTACTAAATCTTGAATTCAGTTTATTGTACAACATATCCAAAGTAAGCTGGTTAAATGTGAAACTTGAGTTTTTTCTCTCTGGCTTTGGCCTTCCGTCTTCATTAAGCTGATGTTTTAGCATACTCTATTACAAAGCTTTTCTAAAATACACACCAGAGTGAATGAGTCTGAAAATGTCAGTCTTGCATTTTAGTGTGGACATGGGAGATCTGACTTTTGGAAAACAATGTAAGCCCACTCAAACATTAACAGCTGCAGTGTGGCAATGAGGTAAAGTCAGCTTTCTATTGCCTTTAACTCTGTCTGTGATTATTCATTTTAAACGTGTGATCATACAGTCTAAGTGTTGTAATTAACCTATTCTTACCTGCAGCAGTGTAATAAATACTGACTGGCTTCTCAACAGGTAATATTTTTGATTCGCGATCAAATCATAATTCTATGCTTGTTCAAATGATAACCAAAACAGACTCCAGTTCTTAAATTTTACACTGGCTGCCAGTTAACTAGAATGAAAGCGCTGCTGTTTATTTATGAATCATTAAACAATCTTAGGTGGAAATATATCTCTCCCTGAAGAATATAACCCCAGTGGGGCCCTTAGATCTTTAGGAAGCAGTTAACTGGTAGTACTTGAGTTAGAACCATACACGGTGTAGTGGCTTTTAGCTACAATCTAACTTAAAAACTGCTGTTCTCCGGTGCCTATGATTAATTTGTTTCTACTGCAATTTGATTTTGTTATCTTTGTTCTTAAATTTTTAAATGTTTTTGTGATGTAGTTTTTATAATTTAATGCATAGTGTAAAGCACTTTAACTTTAACTAAGTATTCAGGATGAACTGGCGTACTCCGATGCTGGTTATGGTGCACACTTGTTTAGTTTGCCAACTGAAAGTGAAGGACAAGAAAAAGCATTTTCCTTTTGATTGTATAGATAGAACATTTAAAATGAAAAAAACAAATTTGAGAGTATGGACACAAGATGCTCTCACAAGCAAACAAGTTTTGGACATACTGTGGTCATGGTCTAGTACTGCACACTATCTGCCCAGAAAGAAATGCTCTCTTTCTAACAGGCACCGTCTGTAACGTTTACATTTTTCTGTTGGGTTGAACAACAATCAATAAAACACAGATAGCCATCTTCAACAACTCTTGGATCAAAAGGGTTATTTGGAATTAGCTTGGCAATACAGACAGTATAATGTTCATTAATATAACTATGTAGAGTGGTAGTTGCAGTATGCGTCAATGTCTATCAAGTCAACAACATTACATTCCAAACAAACTTCAAGCACAGTTTAAGGATCTGCCCCACCATACTGTATAGTGAAGAGGGAATGTAGTTTGAACTATGGTGTAGCTGGGTACGAGAGCACACTCTGAGAACTACAGCTAAATAATTAAATGGAAATCCCACCCTGAAATGGAATTCACAAATGCTTCTTGTTTGTTCTCCGACAGTTCTGCCTATGTGTGAACATGGGCAGCTACATTCCAGAGAAACTAATTAGCCAGTGGTCTGACAGACTGAGCACAGTTATGAGTAAGCTTCACTGGTCCAAATCTCAGTACAGCCAGTCAATAGAAGGGTGTGCAGTGTTGTGTGCTAAGATAACTTTTAAACAGACATGTATCCATCAATCAGGATCCATGTGGTATTACAATGTTACAGCACTGTTAATGACTCTTTAATGAACAATGTGAAATTATAGTTGAAACTTGCAGCATCTTCCATAGTTAACCACCGATCTCTAGTCTGCTTTATCATATCTAGTTGATCATCCCTTCCAGAGCTGCTGCTGTGCTGCTTGGGGTNTAGTTAACCACCGATCTCTAGTCTGCTTTATCATATCTAGTTTATCATCCCTTCCAGAGCTGCTGCTGTGCTGCTTGGGGTCACACACACACTGTTAATTTCTACAGAATAACACACAGTAACAGCCAAAACTTAACGTTTGCCTTCTCACAGTGCTTTTAACTCAGCTCATCAAATTCAATGAGCTGTCTATGTTAATTGATACTAATTAAAAATCTATTTTGATAAAATATAACATTCTTTAGAGTGTTTTTTAATCACAAATAACTGGGAGACAAGACTTTGTCTGTATGTGAGTGGATGTGCAGACCCACATGTATGAGTGACTATGTATTTACCTATGCTGACAGCAGAACAGCAGTGTGTGTGTGTTGTCCTGTATGAGTAGCAACAGTAGCAGCAATGCTTTGGCTCTGGTTACTGTGGATGGGCTCTCCAGACAGCGTAGCACCTTCAGCACCAAATCCTGGAAAACACACACACACACACACACACACACACACACACACACACACACACACACACACACACAAAAATGAATAAAGTGAAAGTCTGTGTATGGTACTGCTGTTGATCAGTCCACAAGATAGTAATAATGTATACAGTGCTATACTGAGTTTATATTACAGTGGGAAAAAAATGACTGTTTGTGGTGTTTAGCACACATTTCAGAAAATATCACTGCAACACGTCCACATAATGCATGCAAAGAAATAAGAAAATATTCAATTTAACATTTTCCTTAAGGTGTTCAAAAAATAATTTACTAAAAATGTGTCAACTACCAGACTAAAATTTAATCAGTTCAGACACCACATAATCACACAATATGCACACACACACACACACACACACACACCCAAACTTTAATGCCTACAGCTACTGTAGACATCCACTCACTCAGCATAAACTCAACAGCACTGGTTGGAAAAAAAAATTTGACTGGCCAACATTCATTACCATTATCATTATCACCAACACCATACACTCCTGACTGTGTGTGTGTGTGTGTGTGTGTGTGTGTGTGTGTGTGTGTGTGTGTGTGTGTGTGTGTGTGTGTTTGTGAGTGTGTAGATGTGAGAGCTAATGTGAGAGAACGTGCATGAATATGTGTTTATGGGGCAATGCACCAAGTTAATTAATTTCAAAGCCCAGTAGTGTGTGCCTCACTGATAAGTCCCTCCCTACTACCCATAATGCTTTGCTAAAGTAGAAGGCTGCAGCGCGTTCATTCAGCCAATTAGCCCAGATACTGACACACTCTACAAATTAGTGGATGTGCANACACACACACACACACACACACACACACACACACACACACACACACACACACAGTTCCTCTCTCACATGCATGCACACAAACACACACACACACACACACACACACACACACACACACACACACTAACAGACAGAGTTCTGTCTAAACAAACTCTTGGACTGTCTGTCTTTGTGCCAGGGGAGAGAGAGGGAGAGATGCAAGGGGGGAAGGGGATGAATGCATATCAGTGTATAATTAGAGCAGAGTTGAAGTACTAAGTTTGTATTCTAGTGTTAAATTGGAAATGCTCAATGCAAATAAATTCAGTTCAGAGTCAATTACCAATGCTAGACTTCAAGTTAAAAAACATTCAAATCAATTTTATCCCCTCTGCCATACCAAGATTAGCACTTTACATACACACTAGATGGGCTGTCTTATAAAAAATGAAATAAGTAATTTCTGACAAATTAGTTTGTGCACAGTTCAGCATCAGTTCATGAACTGTACAGAGGACAGCAAGACAGACAGAGATACAAAGTAAATGCATAAAGTAAAGATTTGGAAAATTTGAAGCCAGTTTTGTTTGTTCCTCATGTTGAGTTGTTATTTTGTGTTTTCATCGGTTAGTCTTTGTAAAAACCTCATTATAGGTGACATTCTCAAAGACAATTCTCTAAAAATCAAACCCACTACCAAATAGTGATGATACCACCAAAATCACCTCTGGATTATCAATAAAACAATAAAAACAAACAAAATTAAAACAATATAGTTGTTTGTACATATTACATTTCTTGGGTCAGTCGATGTGAAATCTGTATGTATGTATGAGAGAATACACGTACCCTGTTCTGTGTGATGCGGTGTGTTTGTATACGTGAGCTGACTAAGGCAGTGGCCATAGCCGTGAGCAGGTACTGTTGGACCCTGGCCCCTGCTCCACCCACACCCTCTAAAATGGCCGCAGGGCCACATGTGTCAATCACTGCCAAGAAGACTGCTGGGACCACCTGGGTTAGCCTAGAAAGAGACTGGAGATAATAGAGACAGGCAGGTAAACATATACATGACCACACTGATAAAACAAAAAGCAAAGTTAAGATGGTGATGGCATATCAACAATGCCTATAAGTTCCCATTCATTCACTCTCTTTTCTTGCACTTGAAGGGCCTGTTAAGTATACAATGGCACAAATACATTTGCATTACCACCCACTGCAACTACTTGAGATACCTGTCACTATTTTTTTTTGTCTAAGGCTGTGTCCAAAATCACTCTGTTATTCATTCATCCACGATTCCCTATGTAAGAGACACCACATAGTTTACTCAATTGTGACAAGATATAAAATGTGGACCATTGCATTGTGGGACTATTAGCAGAAAGCCCACCTCATAGATGCTACTATTTTTGTTTTATTCTTGGATTTTTAAGGGCATGATATAGTAGATACATTTACACACTTAGCAATTGGACACTCAAGGAAAAAAGGCATAGAGAAAAGGCAGGATGTACAGAGATAGTGTAACATGTACATGCATCTATGAATGCGTGTGTGAAAACTTACAGAGATGGCAGTGACTCTGACAGCTTCCACAGTGGAGTGTGTGAACAGGTACCACAGGGCAGATCCTATATCTGTGGTAACGAGGGGGTGGGAGGGGCTAGAAACAGTGGTGGAGATATTGTCTATGGCTTTTGCAGCCATATGATGAACTGTAGAATCATCCTGTAAGACAGACAAACACATTTGAATCATTTATGTACACAGCGGTGAAATGACTAACCCAGGTATACAAAGGGGTAAGGACTGAAAAAGGTGAGAGCCNTTTGCAGCCATATGATGAACTGTAGAATCATCCTGTAAGACAAACACATTTGAATCATTTATGTACACAGCGGTGAAATGACTAACCCAGGGATACAAAGGGGTAAGGACTGAAAAAGGTGAGAGCTTTTTCAATCCTCACCCCCCGACCCCTCCTCTAGGCTGTACCTAGAGGGCCACAACAAATACTATACATGAGAAGATCCTAGTGAAGGACATCTTTATTTGTACTTGTACTAATATATATGAAGATTGCATACTGGTGTGTGAATGTGCACATGTACCCTAATAACAGGACATACCATAGTTCTTTATGTCAAACAATATTTTTTTTTCATTGTATAAAATGTATTGCCATTGTGAACAACACATTTTCAGTTTCACTGTTAAGTGACAAACTCAAAACTCAATTAATGAAAAAAATGTCATATAGCAAAAGGCAGAAATGAACAAAGGACTACAAAGAACTAACGCAATCACAAACTGACAATTAGATTAACTCTCAACATCACCTCCACACAAAGAGGAAAGAAAGGTTGTGAGCATATGTGTGTGTGTGTGTCAGTCTGAGTTAGCGTGCAAGTGTTTGTGTGTGTATGCTTATGTGTATACTGTACATGCTCACACACCTTTGCCTGCATAGAGAAGACTTGTTTGTGTTCAGACAATGGGACAAGGCTAATAAAATCTCTGAGGCTGAGGAAATGAGTTTTTCCAGGAAAGTCATTGTGGAGAAAGACAGGAAGTAGAGCAGAAGTGGCTGTCTCTGTCAAGTTATTAATGTGTTTCACTGTGTTACATCACTTAAACACTATTCTCCCTAGATATGCAATACAATAGTGCCTATTCATGAAACACAGAGTTTAGTATTTTTTGTTGTAAAGGTTCATAATAACAGCTACAAAAATTATTTCACAATGGCAATTTATCAAGGTAATTCTAAGAAACAGTGGTAGAGCAACAAATTATAGTCACAGTTACACTATGTTGCATATATCACCTATAACACATTCACTGCACCACACGTTTTTGTATATATGCAAAATAAAATAAAACTCTCTCTGGTAAGCTTGTTTTGGTAGCTGTTCATTTTTAGCTTGTTCCTTCACAAGCAACTGCAGCTGTGGTCAGCTTGAATTTATGTCATATGTCATATTATACAGTGAACCCCAAAGGTGTTGTCCATCTGTGAGCTCAGTATGTTTTAAAATAAGCATTGTTTCTGGCATAATATGGCTTAATACACTGTCTGTGTTTCTTGTTATTCTGGTCCTCAGAGGGTCCAACATTTTTTACAATATATTGGATGTAAATATGAACATCAGATGGAGATTGTGCAGACTATGTTTTAAGAATAGTTTGATAAGTTTGACATGATGTTTTTATTCACTTTTCCTACCATGACAACCTGTCAACATTGTCAACAACTCTATTATAACAGACATGAAATCAATCAGGTTTTAATAGTGTTAAAGGTCAATGGTTTTTATCATTTACAGCATTGTTTATATTTCACATAAACATTGCTCCTAGCAAGAAATATTGCTACCGTCCCTAAGATTCTGCTGTGAAGACCTTTATACTTCTGACAATTAACAATATATACATGGTCAGTCTGTGATGCACAGTTATTTAACATTTTGTGGAAATCAGAGATATCCTATCCAACCACATGGGAACTCTAATCATAACTGATAGCTTAAATAACCAACCTATTAATCCAATATAGGCCATCACATTGTGTATTCAACACCAAGGGACTACATAGCACGACAACATAATGAATCCTCTGGCACCCCTCTGGGAACCAGTAGAATGGTCTGTTCCAGTATTCCGCAGGCCATGTGGGCCAGTTCACTAATGAGCCCACGGGGGAGCACCCACTGTCTATGTGTTTAATAGACTGTAGCCCTGCCAGAAACTACACAGAGAGGGGGAGACAGAGAGAAAGTGAGATAGATTGAGTGAGGGAGATATCCTTACATGTGGTGAGAAACAAGTAGCTCATGCAAGAAACTCCATCATTATGATGCAGAGAGAGGAATGCAGGAGACAGAAGAGAAAGTAAGTTATTCTCATTATGATTTCCCCCAGTATGAGAAACAAGTTCATCCAAGAAACACAATCATTTTATTATACTCTGTGTCCTACTTAAACCTCACATCTCCAGAAAGTCAACTTTGAAAGAATTAAAAGGCAAATTTTAGGAAAGGCTTTAACAATGATTTTAATCTGTTTAGAAATTATACATGTTCATGTTGCATTACAATATTAGAATTACTTTAATTTAGGAAAATCTGGCTTTCTGATATATACTGCAAAATTTCTGGTTCATTTTTAGTACATATACTGTAAGAATGCAATCTTGGNCTGCAAAATTTCTGGTTCATTTTTAGTACATATACTGTAAGACAGCACAATCCATGAAGTGACTATTACTGTAAGAATGCAATCTTGGTTCATGCAAAAATAAAAAATAGGAGAGTATTCAAAGACAATAGTGATATGTTGTAATGCTACTACTTGACTCAACTGTGGTTCATGAGTAAGAGCAGGATGTCCATTCAACCTAAGATTGGCTGTTTAGATTAGTTAGACCCTGGTGAGTATGGAGGTGCTATATAAATGCAGTCCATTTAGCATTTACTTGTTGGTAAGTGCTTTTTGAGTCACTGTGTGATGACATTAAAAAAAGTTTCCTTGTTGGAAGGACAGTGTCTGCATACCCTCCTCTATGACTGCTGTAGAAAAAAAGCAATGAGGTACTAACAGGTAGATTTATAGCATGAAGTTGGGCCTGCTGGAAGTATCAGGGCCAGATCTAATTAAATGACATACACAATCTTATTCATCCTCCCTTCAAACATTTAGCCCTGAATTTTGAGCATCATCACCCTAATTAAAGATCATTAAAACCACTAAAATACTCTGCATTTTTTTATTTCCTGAATTTGGCAATTACAAAACCAAAAAACAAAATGTGTAGTTTTTTTCTTTCATCTTTTCCTAATTTGAACAGAATTTCCATCTTTTTCGGCAGGTTTAAACAAGACTAACTGGCTTATTGGCAACTGGTTTAAATGAAAAATCTCCCCTTTCTACTGTTCAAGGCTGACAGATAAGATTTACGCACTTTGAACCTCTGGCTAAAAAAGTTGGAAAAACCTCTGTTTTCAGATGAAAAGTGTTAAAGGGCTAGGCAGATACGGAACAATAAAATCCTGCCTTCAAGTGTCGATCAGTAGATTAGTTTTATATCCCAACATGTTTGCACCTGGCCTCTGAGTCTCAAGTAGAAAGAGATACACATCACAGCAAAACTACATCACGTGACTTGATGCAGGATTTGTGTGTGTGCCTGTGTGTGCACAAATGCACATGTTCACATGTCTGATGTGGTCTCCCTCTGTAATTACAGTCCTTTAGAAGCCAGTGCACCTGGTTTTGAATGAGCCCCTATGGCAGCCACACAGACACCATCTATCAGCCTCAGACAGCACATCTAACACCACTAATATCCACAAAGAAAGACGGAGACAGACTGTCTGATTAAGAGGCCAACACACAGACAGCAAGGTGTGAAGGCAGAGGAAGAGACATGGAGAAAACAACAGAAAGTGCAACAAGTAGAGAGGTGGGAAAGAAGACAGACAAATAGACAAACAGGTGTAAACTAACAAAAAAACAGGCAAAAACATAATGATATGTAAAGAGGTACAAACATATTGCCTAAACAGAAACAGAAGGCAGTACAGACATAAACTGACCTAAAAAACAAAAGGCTAATACAGAAGGAAAAAGACTGGAAAAACAGACAGATGCAGTTTTATTAGTTGACATCTTCTGTGACTATAAAGACAGTATCCTTATTGTTTGAAAATGTTCCAATCAATACAACACAGCAACTGTGTATGACTTGCTATGTTATACAACACCTTGCACTGAGACCATGTGTGTATTTGTGTGTGCGCATGCATGCACATGGAGTGGTCATCCTAAGTTAAAGACACAAGGGTCGGACCCATGCCTGTCTTAGAGAGTCCCCCTCTGTTCTCCTCTCCTTTGTGGAAGATAGTGATAAATCATTAATAGGCTCAACACTGCTCTGTGCGTGTGTGTGCATGGGGGATTTCTACCTTCTGCCCCCTGGCTTCTATCACTGTAATACAGTTCACATATCATTTCTGCTGCGTGCGCACGCGCACACACACGCACACACACGCACACACACACATTTTTCATCATATGCAGCAGAAGCATCATCTTGTTCAGGCTCATAAATAATTTCCTGCAGCTCAAGTCTGGCCTGGAAACCTGCCTTTCACTCCATGCCATCCACTCCCCCCTCTCCAAGTACAACTCTCTTTCTCTCTGACTCCCTGCCACCTCCTCCCCCTCTCCCAGAACACTGATCCTTCTCTCTTTTCCTCTCTGTCACTCCCTGCCATCCCCCACTATCCCCCTTTCCACTGGTAAAACCACCATGCTCTCTTTGGCTCTGTGCCCTTCTTCTAGTACTGCAATCTCTTTCCCTCTCTCCAGTGCTTTACTTGCATATTGGGAAAACTCTCAACAGCAGTGGAGGGGTCTGGGGTGATCTGGGGGGTCAGAAAACGCATCAAAACCACATTGCCTGGAGCGCATTAGACAAGGCCTTGGCGCTGTATCTCAGTGCTGCCATGCAATAAACAGTGTGTGGCACTACATTTACATTTAGCACAATGGTAGACAAATAATTTCTTCATATCCAGACAATGAAACATCAGATGCACAAAAAATACATCACAAAAATTAAATACTGTAGGCACAACTGAAGCCATAAACTAATAATGATGATAATAAAGGTGCATCTTGCCATTATCAAGTCAGACAATATAGGTTTTCAAAGGGCTTTAGAGATCAGCCAAGCTTAGTTTCAAATATCAATTTTTTTATTTATGCTCATGTACAACTTGAAAATGATCTAATATTTCTTTGTTATTATTACAGTTTTTAAATACCAAGATGATTGGGGCATTAATGCTAGAATCTTAAGAACAGTTTGCACGCAAGACAATCANTTCGAACCGGGGTCTGCCGCGTATATGGCATACGCTCCAACCACTGCGCCACCGAGCGAGCCATTAATGCTAGAATCTTAAGAACAGTTTGCACGCAAGACAATCTATGTTTAGTCTTATCCAACATTTGATCTGATCTTTAGTGTGCAGTTAGCACATGCTCAAATAACTTATTTGAAGTTAGACTCATGCTATCAATGGATTAAATAAATATGTGTAATGTGAAAGGTGTTGGTCATTGTGAACATCACGAAACTCTACAGTTACCCTTAACAATACATCAGTCAGGAACACTCTCATCATAGATTAAACCACCTGTTGCCACAAATGGAAATACAGTTTTACTTGGCGTTGAAGGCTCGACTCTAAGATGCTCTCTGGATTAGCCAACAGCATGCTGAGCCAAAACAATGAGCACAAAGTAAAACCACTTGCAGAGTGGGCCAAAGCAAGACATGAATTGCAGACTGACTCTAAAGCCATAAGGAACCCTGAATCAGAAAGGTGGAGGAAAGCTTTACCAGCAGCAGCAGTGTGAGCAAGAGTGTAGTAAGATTAGTGGGTCAGCGTCATGTTTAAAGGGACCGCCTGTAATGTGAGAATGGCTGTGATTGGTGTGTGACTGATAAGATGGCTGTCAGCTGATTACAGCTGGGGCATAGCCTATGACTTCTATGTCCTGCATGAACCACCACTTATTTACTCCCTTCCAGCGCTGTCGTATAAGGGGAGAAAGGTGATGACAATTCTAAGGGCCCACATCCCACACACTGCCTCCAGTAGCCTCTATGACTAAATCATTATGCATAGCTTTAACTAATATATATTCATACTAATGAATACAAACTAAAAACAAAGGCACAAAGTCACACAATATTTTAATTTTAATAATTTCAATAACCTCCTTGGCCCCTTCTTAAAAAATGGTGTGCTCCACACACAGCTCACGTAATGGGAATTATGTGAGCATGAGCGAACTCAAGAAGGTACTGAGGGAGATAGGCTATATGATGGCCCCCAAAAAACACAAATCTGGACACCAGAAAAGATTTGAGAAGGAGGCNCGTAATGGGAATTATGTGAGCATGAGCGAACTCAAGAAGGTAGGGTTAGGAGGGTAGGAGATAGGCTATATGATGGCCCCCAAAAAACACAAATCTGGACACCAGAAAAGATTTGAGAAGGAGGCCAGGAGTAGGAGCAGGGGCTCAGGACATCAAACATTTTTTTTCTCTAACAATGGTAAGAGTAAAACTATCGTGGGCAGCTGAAACAATTACCCTACTTGTTCATTCATTTATTGTCTGTAACCTTGTCTTTGACAGGATGCAGGTTGGAGCCTACGTTAGCTGTCATCTAGTTGGACAAGTCATCTAGTTGGACAAGTCGCCAGTTCATTATAAAGCAACAATTCCTGGTCTAGTTAGCTAACTGAACATCGCTAATTTGGAGGCTACTACAGTGGACTGCGTGTCACATATCACTGGTGGACAGTGCTCCAGTATGCACCCACTCTGAGGCTGTGGTGATGAATTGTATTATGATGCATTCAAGTTCTACTCAAAAAGTATTTTAAATGTCTCCAAGATTTGTTGTTGTTTTTTTTCATAGCAATATAAAATAAAAGCTGTCGACAACAAAGTAAAAAAACAATTTAGAATTTTGGACAGAAAATCAAATTAAAACAAAATGTAAATCAGAGAAATGGGAATACGACAACTAATAATACATAATTAGCGCCACGGTTTTGCAGCAAGGCACTATTGCTATAAAATAGCAGTGGAGTGGAAATCACGCACTCACACGCACATAGACATCAGCCACCCACATCAGTCATTTGCTTTTTTCTGCCATTCAGATGAAATCAGCTTCTGTGAATTTGTAAGCCGGGAGTGGCCTTTCGTAGTGCATAGACAAATATTGTTTTCTCTAGTTGGACCAGCAAATGAAATAATTAGATAAATGTAGCTCAAAAATAGAATATAACTATGCTGTTGGTTCTCAATGGAATTGGCAACACTAGCAGCTATAGGCCTCAGGCCAGGCTTTTAGGCTTTGTGACATGATTTGTGCAGAATATTTAGTTATTGTCTGCTCGCCTCTGCCCTCTCCTTCTGTTGGCATCTTTCTCTCAGTCAGGGATGAGTAGCTCTCTCTCTGCCATCTTTCAAACAAAATGTTAAACTCTGCATAACCTATGGCTGATTATCCAGACAGATCACAGCACACACACTTTTCTCCCCAATGGCACCTCCTCACCCCAATGGGATTAACCCATTTTTTAAAAAGTGCAAGACTGAATTTTCAACTTATTACTTCATCCCACACAGGATGTACAGTTTGTGATGCATGTGTTGTCAGCATGACAGAAATAACTTAAATATTGTTAACAGTAATAACTGTTTGGGACAGATTTGACTGCTATTTCAAATCTTATCCATAGACAACACTGTCAATGATTAGTTACATGTATGTTGAAAATAGAGTAACATACATACTGCAATATTTTTTAAGGTATGCAAATAGGAACTGTGATTGTAATTATCTTATTACATAAACTGCAGTTCAAAACATATGTATTCACTGAAAAACACTCAATTGTGGTTATCATATTTGATACCGTCAGTAAGCGGTTACACAGGTAGACACAGAGTCGTTTCGTTTTAAGTGTTGACCGCGTTAAATGGTGACTTTCACGTAGGTGTTCTCATAAGCCTTTAGTGGTTTAATCCTTTTTTAATACATATACGTCTGTGTTTAATATCTAAGTTACACTAAAGTTAAATTGTGTTTAGAATTAATAATACATTACACTATCTATTATCTATCTTAAAAATGTACAATTTTTTGAACAAAACAAACAAACAAACTAACTAACTGAACTGCTATTGTTCCTACTATTTTTTTTTTTTTTAAACATGTAGCGCATTGAATGCCAAACTCACATTAGGAGCTAAACCCCCTAAAGTTCTGATCCTACAATTGACCCTGTTTAAAACATAAATATATATAAATACAAGCCAAGAATGATGTATGTGGTGGTTGTGTTTCACTAGGACGTAGTCTTGGCCCAAGTATAAATTATCTATAATGATCACTCAGCAATGGACCTATTGTTGCAGAAAAAAGCACAGATGTAACAATAATGGTAGGGTAATTCCACCAAATTGGTATCATTTGCTTCTTGTAATATTTCTATTTTTTTTTGTATTGAATATAATGAAACACATATTTGACTATTTAAAATGTGTATTGCTCAATCTCTGGTACTTTAATTTGATTTTTTACAAGGTTTTTAAGCAGAAGATGGTTGCATGTTTTCAGTCATGTTACCAAAATAAATGATGAACCCAGCATAACTAGAAAAAAATGTGATTTGATTTTTTTTTTTTTGAAGAAGAAGAAGAAAACAACTTCGTAACATGGCTGAACATTGGGTAACAGGAATGAGTGTCCATATGAACATATGTACACAGCATGTGTGTGTGTGTGTG
>JANJYP010042133.1:0-25894 GCA_024605115.1 Rastrelliger brachysoma | reverse complement strand
ACTGCCCTCCTCTGAAAATTACAATTGTTGTGTCAGATTTCCTGGGGAAATTAAATCTTGACCCATCTTAATGAGTTCTTATCCCTCATGTGTCTTCGTCAGACTGCCCCCACATCTAAATAGCATCACTGCTTAATATATAGTCAGTTAGCTTTAAATTAAGTTTTTCCTAGGCCTTTTGTGTGTGAACGCTGCCAGGACTATGTTCACTTTCCCTCCCCATCTTGAGCAGTGCATCCCTTTTGGCCTATCAGGATTGAGAATGCATGAAAAAAAAAACCAAAATGACAAGTGCGAGCTACAGAGTTGGCCTGCAGAGCCTGGTGATGCTTTTCCTCTCCTAGATATCTGAAATGTGGTCATAGATCAAACTCTGGACAGTCTCTGTTCTATGAGCCCCAGACTTTTTAAAAAGGCTGACACATTATTCATTCATCATTAAAATAGTCCTTCAGTAAAATGGTTGTAAATGTTAGCTGTCAGTTTAAAGGAAATGTGATCCTTTACATACTCCAGGTGTTAGGAGTGTTGGGAAACATGGCCAGACTTTCTGGTGCATCATAAGATGTCTTTAATTATATGTTTCACTTCCTCCAGGTTCTTTTACTTTGACCACAAAGAGATTTTGAAAACACCAGCTCTGCGCAGCCCCCGGTGCAACACACAGATGAATAAAAGGGTATGAGCTTCAAGAGTGGTCACCTGCCAAAACAAGGAAACAAATGTCCTCACAGTCCAGTTATCATGTTTACAATTTAAAATTTCTCACCTACGAAAAAGATTTTGCCTCTAGATTTCGCCTTCAGTGAGCAGTTGTCCTGGTTTTAGCAAGATACCGTCCTGCTCTCACAGCTCAGGATTAAAGCAGTAGGGAAACAAAATTACAAAGTGTTTTCATCTAAAATTCAAAAATAAAAATGGTAATTTAAAAATCTGATCTATTGGCAAGCGACACATCAATCTAAATGTTAGATGGACACGCTGGGCTTTGAGGAAGTGTAGCGCATGGCACCAGCAAGGTGAGACACCCTATAATAAGACCATTTCAGGGTTGCTGTGATCACAGTCTTATAACAACTAGTGCCAGTTTGCCAATATCCCAAACGACCTGCAGCGTGTCCTCCAAAGTGTCTGGAAGCTCACCCAGGTTAAAACTCAGATATGGTAGAAAAATATATAGTCTTGATGAAATTTCTCTAGTTACTCTCATCATTACTGAATTGCACCCATACATGTAGTGTTAATGCATTATAGTAGCAGTGTAAAGTGACGGGGATCATGATTAGCACTACTACAACAAAAAAAAAAAAATCCAAAAATACCAAGTCATCGCGCGCACACTTGCTCTTTCTCTCGCTCTAGACACTTCAGGTTTTTTTTTTTTCTTTACTTGCACTTAAAAATTCATGGTTAATAGTTTGTCTTTCATTGGCATCATTAGGCAACAGTTTTTTTTTCAGATACTCTACAACATGGTTACGATGTAAACACCACAGTACTTAATTATTTACTGTATCTGCACAAAATAAAACACAATGTTACAAGGCAAGTGGCTACTTAAGCATAGATTTGTTCATGAGAAAAAAAAAAAAAGAAATTAGGAAACACACCACAAGAACAAAGAAAGATCTTGCAACACCTGGCATCGAGTTTGTTCAAATAAAAAAAGCTTTAGACTTTGTTCATCTACAAGTCAGGCGACTTTGTTAAAAAGCTGGTGATGATCAGTACTATCCCCCCTGATACCATCTCTTTCGGACATAATGATCCCAACACTAATATTTTCATGACGTGAGTGGCCTCAAAACCCTCACCAGGCTTCGATTTAGCCTTCAACTTCACTCTATGATAGTTAACCCCATTAGCACTTAGACTGAAACACAAGTGATCAAAAGACTTAATGCTTCTGTACTTCAAACAATACCTGCTCATTTTGAGGAGCTACACATGTGGCTTATTTGCCACCTCTGCATAACTGGTTGAATTATAATACAAATTTGTCTCACTTTAGTTTGATATGACACAGTAATCGCTGTCTGGCATGACAAGGCTTCAACTTCTGGAGTTATCTTGAGACAGACACCTCAGATTTGTCACATGAGGGACAGTTATGAAACTGAGGTTCAGGGCTACAGAGAAAAATTAATCTTCGACTAAGACATGCCAGCTGAAATGAAAATTGGACAGTGTAAAGGTCCATCATTGGCAGGGAGCCTTCAACATGAGGAAATGACTCCACTAACTGAGTATAATGTATGAAAAAAGGCATATAGATGAAGATATGTGAACACTTATCGGACCTTATCAGTGTGTGTGTATATGTGTTTCAGTTTTAGTGTTTTGGCTTCTGCTGCACCTAAACCTCGCTATCCTACATTAAAGTTGGCATGCTGATATGGCGACAAGATTACTTTGGCATGGTGCTGCTCTCAAAAGAGCGACCTCTCTCGACCATTGCCACCTGAAACAGCTTTAATTAAAAAAAATTTTAAAAAAGTGGTTTCCTCTGTTGTTATAGGTAATATTTGTTTATTTCCAATCAAAATACTATTTCTGTCAACTTCAGAAAAACAGCAGCCTGTCAGTGTGTGCGTGTGTGTTCATGAATGTATGTGTAGGTACTCTACTGTGAGCCTCCAGGATGAAACATACTGTACATACAGTATATGACATCATGAAGAGGTGAAGAGGCCCCCACCCAATTATATTTAAAAAACAAAACAAAAAACAAACAAAAAACACCCTACCCCTCACACCCCCAAACTCTTTAAGGACAGTATTTACAGTACAAATTACAGTATAATACATCATTAAAAAATACGAGATCCATCTCTAAAAACATACAGGAGCTTTTGACAAAAATCAACTCTTTAGCAAATCAGGTTTCTATGGTATCATGGAAAATAAAAAGAGTGACAGTCCCACCACCCCTCTCTGAGGCGTCCTTTCCATTGGCCCCAGTTGTACCTGGCTAACATGTTAAAAGTGAGATGATGGACGGGTTGGTTGAACACACGCACATCTTTTCTTCTTTTTTTTTTTAACTTTAAAGCAAGCTGCAATACAACAAATCACACTCAATCTGATATAACAATATGTACAAGTTTTTTTCTGGCATTTTGGAACAATAATAATAAGCACTTAACCATCTATGCTGCCTGGGATTGCAGGCAGGAGGATAATAGCTTCACTGCAGGCATATTTGTCTGTTTAGGTGTGAGAATGGACTTTTTTGATGCAGTTTTTAGTTGTGATCTGCTTGTATTTTTTGAACTTTTTCTTTGTTAATTGAATAAACTCAGAAAATTACTGACACTATTTTTCCAATCACCAAAATACTTGTTTAAGTCTCCCTCCTATGTTTTTTTATGTACAGCAGACTGAATCGTATTGTGAAAACATTGGTTACTCGCTTTCTTTCTTATGCACACACACAAAAAAAGAATAAATAAAAACCGATCAGAAACTCAAATGAGTCAAAAAGATTTCTGGACTGCAGAGCCAGGCAGCATGTGAACCAACCCTCCTCACATCCACAGTACAACCAAGTCCATCTGTAAACCTCTGCAGCTATCTCCCTCTGTTTGCTCCTCTTCCTTGTCATCTCTGCCCTTTCCTTTTCTCCATTTTCCTTTATTTGCACCTCTGACACTTGAGCTATGATTTTTACCCAAGTTTCGCTCTCCCTCTCTCTCTCTCTATCTCCCTTCCTCTCTCTCTCTTTTCTTCCTCTGCTCTCCCTCCCAGCCGAGAGCCCTCACACATAGGGCAGGATGCCGTAGACGAACAGGGCCATGACAGCAGCGCTGAACAGGCCGGCCACGGGCACAGTCACGAACCAAGCCAGGAAGATATTCCTGAAGAGGCGCCAGTCCACTGCTTTCTTGGAACGGATCCAACCCACGGCCACGACTGAGCCCACCTGGAGGCCGCAGCCAGGAGGAAAGAGAGGAAACAATCAGCGGCAAAGCAGAACAAACATGTAAACTGTCAAATAAACTCTGAAGAGCTGCAGATTGTTCAGGATTTCTTTTATGACAAACACAACCTGTTATGTTCAGATACTGTTTTCCTTTTCCAGGCTTACTTGCCCAGTTTAGCCATTATTTATCCATAGCTCTAATGGACCTGACAGCAGATCAATGATATTGCTTTTGGGACTACTTGAAACAATTCAGTACATTTTTGGCCTCTGAATTTGCCACTGAGGGTGTTTAATAAAGTGAAGAAAAAAGCCTGAACGCAGCCTTCAGTTTCTCAACATCAGCTTAGTCCGAAATGTCTGTTAGTTAGAACAAGCCGATTAAAGACGTTTACACTAACAAGTAAAAATGTTTGTGTGGAAGTCTGAAATGAGTAGCTCTGCTTTACTGAAAATCTGATAAAAGGCTAAAAATGATAGTCTTCAAAACTTNGCTCTGCTTTACTGAAAATCTGATAAAAGGCTAAAAATGATAAGAATGATATGAAATAAGTCTTCAAAACTTAAGAAAGATCATCTTAAGTTTAAAAAAAGATAAAAAACATTTTTTCCTGCTCGTGTCAGACTTCCACCAATCTAATCTTCACTCACCTTTATTTAAGAAACCAAACAAAAATCACAATAAGTGACAACATATTTTGGAGTGGTGTTGGAGTGGCAGCTCCAAGGTTACATGATCAACATGCACAGTGACTATCTTTTGTTGCATTTTGTCTGAATGTAAGACTAATGTGAGAGNAGTGGCAGCTCCAAGGTTACATGATCAACATGCACAGTGACTGGTTTCTGTATCTGCCGGCTTTTATACGGCCAGAGAAACAGGAGACAGGAGGATCTTTTGTTGCATTTTGTCTGAATGTAAGACTAATGTGAGAGTAAAAACAAAACGTGTGGAGATTTTAGTTGAGCAGGTCGAGTCTCACTGAACTTTAAAATAATCAGACTCTTCTAGATTTGGATTTTAGCACAATGCTAAAAGCAATCTGATTNGTAAAAACAAAACGTGTGGAGATTTTAGTTGAGCAGGTCGAGCCTCACTGAACTTTAAAACAATCAGACTCTTCTAGATTTGGATTTTAGCACAATGCTAAAAGCAATCTGATCGTATTTAAGAATATCTCAACTTTGTGGCCAAGACGTTTGTTTACGGCCATTTGCAGTATTTCAAGCATGCAGTAACAAAGCCTGAACTGAGTGCGACCTCAGCGTTTGTGCTGCTGACGGCCTGCAGAGCTTTTGAAACAACCAGTCACTGTACATAACCACACCACAGAGCTGCACACACCAGGGCTGGGCATCAATTCAGTTTAACTAACACACAAGTAAGAAAAAAAGTGACTGAGTGAGCACAGAAAAACCAAATGGATGCCCATCACTTCTCTCTCTCTCTCTCTCTCACACACACACACACACTCACACTCTCACAGCCATCTGGGAGATGCTAACAGATGTTGGTGGCTACTTTCTCAAAACCTAATGAGCACTTTCAGTGTCTCTTTCACATTTAGTTTCTCATAATTAAAGACAAAGGTGTCTTAAAATGGAAAACAGTAACTTACTGCTCTAAAGGTTTCTTAATAATTTGATTTTTTTTTTTTTTCAATTTTGACAAACAACCTCTGCAGATCCCCCAGACACGATCATTAAATCAATCAAATCACCACCACAGTTAAGGTATAAACCTATAACCATGAGTAGATTTAGCATTTTTGCAAAGCAGTTGATTATCCAAGGTTTTACAGAAGAGGGGAGGGTATTTGGAGGTGAGACAGGAAAAATAAGGTATGGATGGCGATGTTGATGTTTTTGACGAATGATCATCAAAAATTTAATACCAGTTTTGAGTCTCGTGCAGTTTCTCTTTGGCAGAATATTTTAACCATTTATCTAAATTAAAAACAAGTTTGCGCGTTAGCAAGACTTTTAAATGATGGACTGACATGTTGCTGACATTACTGTTGTTAATATGATATGACAAATATAAAAAGGTAAAAAGTGAAGAACAAAAACTGAACATACTCTCTCTAATGTTACAGGGACAAGATCAAGTTTGATTTTTATCTCATCAAAACTATGTTTTATTAAAAATGACTAAGGCTAAGAAAAAGAGTATGTGACTATTTTAAATAGACATATTTCTGGTAGTAAAACATCTTACCAACGTGTAGGTATAGTTCAGTTGCTTTAATCTTGTGAAATTTGCCTTTATATAAAATAAACTGAAGATTTTCTTCCATCTCAAAAAAAAGTGACAACAAATTTGGAGGTTTTTCTGCACGAGGTCAAAAGTGTAACTTCGGGAGTTGTGATTGGCTTTGACGATTCACAGCTACAAGTGAAGCGATGACAATGGAGCTCTGGGAGGGCTCTACCAATGACTCTAATACCTTGCAGTGGGTGGAGCTTATTGGGATGCCCACATTTGATGCAACAAGCACTGTTAGCGCACTCATTACTTCAATGCAAAATCCGCTGTGAAGACAGATGAGTGGAGAGACACAGAGAAAAAGATGGAGAGAGAGGGAAAGGTAAAAAAAGTGGAAAACAAGTTGTGACAGGTGGGTCGGTTTGGGGCTGGGCAAGGGGGAGTGGTGGTGCGGGGTAGCCTGCTTGCAGCCAAGCACTGGAGGGCAGAGGACCCACACATCAAACCATGCCAGTGCTGAGAGGGCAAAATGGAAGAGAGTTGGTGGAAATGAAACAGGGGATGAGACAACATGTTGATGGAGGACAGGCAGGGCTGGAGGGGTCCGCTCCGTCTTGCAACCTGGATCTGATGTTCCTGTAAAGAACAGGGGAGAGGGGCTACACACTGCTGCCTGGGGCTGCCTACTGCGGGCTGGACACGACTCAAATAGTTTGTCCTTTCATGCATTGTGAAGATAAATAATGATTGTAAGGTGTTGCCATGTGTAAGAAAGTCATCATTCCACTTTACTTATTATTATTTAGAGTCATAATTTCCATTAGGAATGATTGTACTAACACTTTTTATATAACAAAGAAAGCTGTTTGCATCACTGCTCTAAATGAATTGTGTGTCTCGGAGGCCTAAGGAATTATCATACCATACATTTCATTACCTCAGTACCTTTAATTGTTGAGATCTGGATGCACAGAGATATTTAGAAAAGGTCCAAAAGAGAAAGAAATATCAGCTGTAATACAGTTCTATAGTTTTTAAGCAAACCCCTAGACTAAAGCCTGTCTGCACAGGAGGTGTTTTCAGCTGCATTATCTGGTGAAACAGGCTTGCTTCTATTTTTAATTAATACAGCTGTCTACACAAGCAGTGTTGTCTTTCACTCACATTGCAACTGTATTTTTACACTTCTATTTTCTTCTGTTTTACAAGCATGACTACAATGACTGTGTTCTCTGAGTGCTGCAAAAAAACATGCAGCGACCTACACTTAATCCTGTGCTTGAACATATCCTGTGCTTGACACTGACAGATGACTGAAACTGCAGTTTTCACTATGAAGGCAGTGTAAACAAAGGCAAACAGTGAAATTATTTCAGTGAACACCAAGCCACTTTACAACCTCCTGGCTTAACTTTGACTCACCCTGCTTCCTGTCTAACTGTGCAAAAATGGATTATCGTCAACATTCTAAGTGCAACTAGTTGTTTAGATTATCATGGCACATTTATAACCTGTTCATCTTATCTTTCATTCTCTTATCTTATATTATCTTACTGCTTGTTTTTCTTTACCTGTTCTGACGCGCGGTTTGTGGTTATGTTGCTTAGATTTCAGAAATGTCCTCCGATTAGCGCATTTTCATAACTGAATAAAATAACATCATAATCTATGAAATACAAAATCTATGATGTAACAAGTCTTTTACATGTACGTCCTTATAAACATGGACAAAGGCCAAATAGAAATGTGGACGACAGCTCAAAAAATCCAAAACTGAAATGATTTGTTTGTAAGCAAGTTTTGGCTGAAATAATGCATTTGTCATTTATGCCCAAGCGCCCTGGGAGGCAGTGTGAGCTCCCTGTCCCCTGGAGATGCCTGTGGGGAAGTTGAGAGGCTGGCTTGAGGGCCACTCAGTCATACCTTGCAGTGTGTGGTACTGACAGGGATTCCGATATTGGAAGCCAACACGACTGTGACTGCAGAAGCCAGTTCAATAGTGAATCCACTGTGGAGGAGGGAGAGGAAAGGAGGAGGGGGAGCAAAGAGACATCCTTCATTGTAATGCCTGGGATGTGCTGCTGATGGCACCGTCTGACCATATTCCACAATAGCATATCATAAAACAAATTCTTTAAAGCATGATTAACACACACAAAGTAAAGGGGGAAAAAGCTCACACATCCACACACATTAACACAACACATACACAGTTGTGACAGTGTGAACATTTCATTTAATTATTCACACTTTTACGCCAGACCAGTAGGCATACTGGAAGAGGTCTAAATCAGATGGGAGAAATGGAGAAACTGGATGAGTGGGATGAGAAAAACATGAAACCCAAACATCATTTGGTTCTTATGTCATTGCAGTTACTTAAAGCAACTGGTGAAACTTTCAGCAAGACTCGAGTAGAGTTCTGGTGAAAGGCACATTGTAATTTAATTGGCCAGAACGACTAAATCTGTGTGTCGCTTGAGCTGCCGTTGTGGCATTTGTGAATAGCAAGGGCCAATCTCTTTCACAGCATGGTGATGACGTGCTCTTGTCAACATGCGCTTAAATAATTTTACTGAAGCCAATCTGTAAATGAATGCCTGTTTTAAGTGTGAGCGTTGATTTTCAAAGAAGTGGGAAGAGTCTTTCTGAAGGCTCATCATATTTTATCACTAACACAGACGTAACTGGCTCCACCTCCAGAGTCTGCAAGGTGGAACATTTGTGTGATCAGTTCATCACAGACAGACTGTAACTGTTTGTGTTTTTGAGTGTCGCAATGGTGACGCTTAGTGAGGCCAATAAGATCTGCGGCAGTCTGTGGAGGTTCAAGTGGGGAGCCAGTCAGAGTGATGAAAATCCATGTTACTAGTTTAAAACCGTTTTTTATGCTGCGATATCCATCACCATTTAAGAGCTCACAGTGCCTGCTCAAACATATGTGGAGCCACTAAAGACACACAACTACACCTACACACTTTCCTGTTTCTGCTCCCACACAGACCTCTTTGTCAGATTGATGCATGGAAACAGACACTAGAGGAAAGAGAGCCTTTACAACAGTCAACCAGAGCAAATTTGTCTTTGAGTGCTGGCGAAAAGACTAAGCTGGTGATGGAAATAGGGAGCTTAAGGAAGAAAGGAGGTACACAGAGGGAGAAGGGCCAAAGGAAGAAGAGAAATGAAGAAAGAGGGGAAAATAATTAGACGGAGTGACCGTGAGAACGATTGTGGGACTATGTGGAAAATGGAAAGATTTAGAGGTGAGACATATATAAAAAACAGGACAAAAAGATGCAGTGAAGAGAGGAAAATAAGGAAGAGTGAGGGCAAAAAGAAGAAGAGGGTTAACCACAAAAGTAGAGATTTACTGGCAAGGACATGAAGAGATATGAAAGAAAAGGGGGAGGACGAAAAGAAAAAGTGCAGGGGAAAGAGTCAGGCTGGCTTCTCTCCATGCGGTTGGAGAAGAGAGGCCAGAGTTCCCACTGTGGCTTTACCCCTCCCTCACCCCTCCTGCTCTACTTCTCTTTGCCCAGAATGCCAAACAACTTCCTCCAACCCTGTGTGATGTTCCTGCAAGGCACACACACGAAAAACTGGACCAATTACACTTAATATGCATGCACACACACATACAGTACATTCATCTATTCAACACAGTGACCTGCAGGCAAAGAGCCTGGCTTTCTTAAGCTGACAATATACACACAAACATCCCTGAGGTATACACACACACACACACACACACACACACACACACACACACACACACACACACACACACAATCTTTAACTAACGCCTGGGAAGATGAAAGGACAGATCGATGTCAAGCACAGAGGAACAGCAATAAGTGGTTGAGGATGCGTGCTATCTGCTGTTTAGGTCTTGAGCCCCCAGGCTTTGCGTTGTTGTCCAAGAGACTTTTTATTTATTCATAATTGTTATGTAATAAGTCAAAGGGCTTAAGGAAAAATACCATGCAGCATTCCCTACAGATAGAGACAGTTATTCCAAAGCAGTAAAGACATATTTCTGACAGTTAAATTTCATGTAGGACTGCATGATGAATGCTTAAATGATTTGTTACTTTGTTCAATAAAAATTTGTGAGGGTCAGAAGATATTATTACACCTAAATGTTTTTAATTCACAGATAAAAGCCTTCCAATTTGTGGTGTAATTCATAAACCCTCAAAAATACCAGCTTCTAATATATTTAATGTAACATAGCAAAGGAAGCTGTATTTTAAAAGAAATCAGTCTCAAAAAATATAAATAAAACTTGACTTAAACACAGATGCTAAAAATACAACATTGTTTTTGCACGTTGCCTGTAATGCATTTGCCTGCAGCAACAGCTCTGTTTGGTTAATCTCGGGACATGTTTGAGACACCACAGATTGGTCTGACAAGTTTACTGTAAATACAGAGCACCTGAAATGACAGCGCAGTGACTGTGCTGCTATAGGGTCATGCATTTTACTGTCAGTAGAGTCACAGCTTGGTTTTGTCTCAGTGAAGATCAGCTGAATAAAGGTTTCTTGTGCAATAACATTTCACAGGTATATAACAGACGGTGTGAGTGTTCATTCTAAAAGAGTTGTGTGCACACAAATACTTACCGACAAAGCTGTTGCACCGGATGGACGTGTGTGTCAGCATTTCAAGGCGTCTTTATCACTGCCACAAATTCTCTCTGACTCCTACATACACACCCCACACTTTTCTATGCACAGACACATATCTTGCTGCTCAATCTCCTGCATGGAGGCTTTCTCACCTTGAGGGGGTGATGGGAGTCAGGTCCTTCCCCATGGTCTGGATGACACGGCGGCCCCACACCCACAGGCCAGCGCAGATGCCCACACCACCGTAAAAAAGCAGCCAGATGGGAGTGGCAGCATCTTGCATCACACCACCCTGGTCATAGATCATCCACAGCGCCACCAGGGGCCCGATGGCATTACTGCAAAAGTGCAAAAACAGATAGAGTGAGTTTTATGAGTGTCTATGTTAGGCTGATCTTCAAGGACAAAATTATGTTAAAGCATCAGATTAAAAGGTAATTTCTCTATTTTTTCTTGCAGAAACATTACTTGTATGTATTTAGTCAGGCAAAGAGATTTAGCAATGAATACATTATCATGTATTGGGGAAATCTATCATGAGTGGTATGGGGGATGCTATATGTCGTATGAGCAGCAGGAGGGAGCACCTGACATCGTTGCCTCCGTGTGCAAAGGAGCCGAAGCAGGCAGTGAGAATCTGCAGGAAGTGGAAAAGCAGGAACACCTCAGGCTTGTCCTTCTCCTCATGATCCTCCTCAGCCAAGTCATCCATAGGCACTGGTGCTGGAGCTCCTTCTTCCTCCACCCCTTCCAGCTCTGTGGCCAGCTTCATCTCCACACCACCCTCCTCAGCCTCAATCTCAGCTTCTGCCACAGCGTTACAGTACGATGAGTAGCTATCATAGCGCACTCGCTTCTTGGTGTAGGATACGCTGTTGCTCCTGCCACCTCCTTCTCCTACCAGCTTTTCACTGTCCTCACGTGACTCTGTGCGGATCAGCGGCTGAACAGGCATGCCGCATATCGCTGCTGTGTAGCAGGTGTAGCTGTTGTTGCGGCGCAGCAGGCGGTAATTGTTGTCAGGCGGGCCAGCGTTGGAACCTGAACGGTCGTTATCATCCATGCGGCCCAAATGGATTTTATGAAGCAGATCTTTATACAGACCTGAGTCCTTGTGCACTGTGTGGTACACCTGGCCATCACTGCGCATATGGCCATCAAAGCTGAAGCTGCCATTAGAAATGGGAGACTTGAGGCAACCATTGGTCATTGAGTGGGTACGACCTGCAGGAAAAAAGATGAAGATAATTCTAGAAGGGAAGTACAACTTTTTAAAAGTAATATCCAGTAGCAGTAATTTTTTTAGAAATGAAAAACATATCAAAACATGGGTGCTCATGCTCATAAAAGCTTTTTTAATCATCATTAATGTTCTTGTTTTGCTAAGGCCTAGTTTTTGTTTCTTCTTAATAGCTTGGCTAAAATAATATAGCAACACAGCTCCAGTTTGCAGTTATTCTAATTGTCTTTTGTCCTCTGTAAACTGATAGTGTGATGTTACATCTGAAATCAGTGGTGTCTTTAAAAAAACTAAAAAAATAAATCCAGTTTTACCGTAGACCCTGCCATTTGGCAGAATAGAGCCTCCATTAGACAGGTTTGTGAGCTCTCCACTAGAGTCCCGAGTGCCCCGTTCACTGCTGCCACCCGTGAGCGGTAACACTGCTTCATCTGTGCCCTTTGCTCCTGGCAGCTCTTTAAAGACGGGACTCTCTTCCTCCTCTTCAGGGATCTTGTCCAGGCTCTCATCAGAGATCCTGGACAAAGCTTGCTCCTTCTTTAGACGACCTGCAAGAGAGTGAGGGATGGAAAGCTTAGTCAAAAGGGAAAGACAAAATATCACCACCAGATGAAAATGTGTCCAAGTACTCAAATATATAAAATAGTTTTTAAAAAAAGGATAGTTTATTCACAAGTGAGTCACAAATTTGGCATTAAGGGGAAATTTTTTATGCGATTTACATCAGTATGGTGTAATTTTCATGGATGTTTTTATTGAAACTGTGTTACTACTTAGCACTGATATTAAATTAAAGCAAGAAATGGTCAAAAAAAGAGAAACCTACGCTGTAACATTCCACAAATGGCACAAACACAAGCAACAACCATCAGCTGATCCAAAGCAAACTAATCCATGTGCTGATAGACTTGATGCCCTCCACCCCTCAACCCCCAGTACAAACACATAAATAAACTCAGTCGTGACTGGTTTCATTTTAACGGATGCAGTAATATCCAGATTAGGAGCGATAACATCACCTATAATCCCCCCAGGCATGCAGAAGTCATGACATGCTAAGTGAAAGGTCAACATAGCTCACTCATGTGCAGGGTTGAAGAAAAGTGTAAATAATCATTCTATTTTAAGCCTTAACTTGGAAATAATTACTTTATTAATAACAATTCTTTATTTTCTTTAAGGTCTACAAATCCAGCGAAAATAGTTTCTCATTAACCTTTATCAGCTTACAATAAGAAATAAAACAGGCATCTCAGACTCACAAAACATCTTGGAAAAAAAAACCAAAACAATCAAAGACACTCTATGTAGCCTTTGTAGCCTCGTCTTTGGACTGTACCAACAGACTGAATTATCCTACATCACATTAAGTTGTTGAGTTGTGTGTGTGTTTTATGGCATTGTCTGCTTCACTGCAGGCTTCCTTTTTCAATTAGGGAAACAACTCTTTACCTTGATCTGAAAGCTTTTTACACTGTAGGCTATGAACTTCCTCTGTGACGTTGGGCCATGCAGCCCGAAAATCTAGATGTCTTCAAGCAAAGCTACTGGAGTACTACACAGAGTTCACAGAGTTTTCTTGGTGGCTTTAGTGGCTTTGGCAGAGGCCAAAGAGAAACCACATCTACTGGCATCCGTTGTTTGGTGTCAGAGCACAGAGTGTGCAAGCAGAGCCTTGTTGTTGGGCCCGGGTCAGAGTGTTGGGCTTTCACATGGCGTGAGAAAGACGAGACACTCGCACACAAACACACACACGCACACAGATACCTACTTGCTATTTTCCTCCTCATCCAGGGACAGACGAATATCCAAACCAGACCTGCACAGACCAACGACCCAGCTAAAGTGATGAGAAAGATGGCCCATACCGGTAGCATCTCTATCCCGAGCACTGCAATCAATGAACACACACACACACACACACACACACACACAAATAAATGGATAACATCTTGCAAGCAGCTTCAACATGTTATAATACAAGCATTATGAACAAATGAACATCTGCTATTCAGAATGAGATGAGAATTTGATCATACGTTGGTGTCAGACTAAATAATCAAGAACAATATCTCTATTAATCATTGTGCAGCACTTACACGGGGCTCCAGTGTACAAGATGGAGAATGTGTTGATCCCGATGGTGGAGGCATAGAAGAGGGGCAGTGCTCGCAGGCCATTGGGAACAGAGTCATCCTGTAAAGACAACACACAGGCGGATTTTTTTTTAAATTTTTGTGATAAAAAAGGAGCCATGACTTAGGACACATTGATGATTCATTACAGAGCTACCTTTAGCATAATATCTTTGTAATATAGTATGACCATATTGTTGTAAAATGTTTGTTTTATATTATTAAGAGTTTTAATAGAGATTTTTGCCATGTTACATATTCAATGTCACCTTGGTCTCTGTTAGAAATACAACAGCTTTTTTCACTTTTTTCTGATATCTATGGATAATAAAAATAATTATTAATTACATTTCTACACATCTATATTGGAAAGAACTATATTAACCTTGTAATATTTGGTGTCAACTATGTCTAAAAACCTCCCATCACCAGCAGCTCTGTGTTTTGTCTGTGTCCCAGAGGAAGATAACAATTTAAGGAAAGGCCTAGCAGGTGAAAACATCAATTTTTCATGTCCTTTGAAATTTTGAGCTAGTTTGTATCCTTAACATTTAATCTTTCACACAACTGTCAAAAAATGTCAAAACAACAAATTTAGGGTTTATTTTATTACACTTTCTCGACATGCACCTCTGAATTTGACCAGAAGTTAGCTTTCTTATGCAAAAAGTAAATAAGAAAAGAAAAGTGTAAGCGCAGCCAAAAAAGTGAAAAGACACAAGCAGGAGATAGAGGAGGATCATGTTTCCATATGTGCTGGCATCGACATGTCCCTTCCCTATCTCCTGTAGACTGTAAACTAATTTAGGGGAACTATGTTGTATAATGTTTGAAGTTTGTGATGTAATCATCTTCAGCTTTGTCATAAAAACCTTTAAAGGCCATGAGTTTTTCCTCACACTCCGAGCGAAGAATCTCCACTCATGCAGTACCTATATACACCAAACGTTAGTCTTATTCCTAGCTAGATTTTGATGGTTTTGACAGAGGGATTTGCTGATATAGCATTCTTGGCCTGATTTAAATGACATTTTAGCCATGAAAATAGGGTGGAAATCCATTTTTTAAGGTTATTGGCAGATATTCATAATCCCATTGTTTTTTTATTTAATATATTAACAAAATGAAAAAAAGAATTTTGAACCTGGCTTTTTCCAATGCTCAGATTCTTCACTTTGAAATATTTAAAAATATATTTAATTAGATATAGCCTAATTAGGACATTTAAACATAAAATTATACATTTCTACTCCTATACATGTGAATAATCAACTGGTGAAGTTACATGTTGATGTCTGTAAGTTAGAAATTTGACCCTATTCACCTGCCGTGTCTCACCTTAACTACTTTCTGAGTAAATATCCTTCAGGTCAAGGAAAGCTGGCTTAAAATATAAAAATGCACAACCTGTCATTGCAGTTACCTCTTATGTCAAAACAAGTGAGAAAACTCATGTGTCACAGTCTGTAAACAGAGTCACGGATCAGTAAGTTCACCTTCATCTGCAATAATGTTAAAAACAAAATAAATATTTCTGCAGATGGTTCCTAGCACGCTTTTTAGCCATAATTTAATAGCACTAAATATATGCTGCATGAGCTGAGCTGACAACTAATAACACCACAATTTTATACTGAGGTCATAAGTTCAGCTGAGGTTGGTTATAAAGTGTGGAAATTATAAAAACAGGTGATAATGCAAAACTGTGAAAACAAGTCATTCGTGTAAAAAATCTGTGGTTTACTGTTAGGTGATATGCAGCACGACCCAAGTCTTAAGGTGAAAAAGTCACATCTGCAATCTAACCTGCCATTTTTATTATATTTCTAGCAGAGTTTTTAACCCAAATGCAAGCATTAGATAAGTCAGAAGGATCAAATATTCCTCTTAGATGATGCAAACAGTGTGCAGGGACTGATGAACTCATCCTGCGCTGACCCAGCTTTAGACTGACCCTGCAGTCGCGACCAAAAACATTTTCCTTTTCCTAGTCTGCCAGAGATTGCCTGTTACGTAACAGCGGATCTGTGGGTGTTGCCAAATCAAATGGATTTTATCTGCGCTAAAGTTTGTGTGTACACATGTCTGCATTTTAATTCATGAACTAACGATTAACCCTTCCTGCTGACGGTGCAGCAGTGTCCTGGAAGTGTCTTAAAATGTTGAAAGAAATTCTAACTTCATACCATAAAATTATCAGAATTATAACCCTAAACAACACCAGCAATAACTCACTAAATGAACATCATAAAACAATATTTTTAAGTGGCTATTCCTGAAACCAGTTTTTACAGCATTATAGCTTACACCATATACCGTTGTTGTACTTTAAGTAGGCAGTATATATGATGGCCTGTGCTGGGTGGGTGCAGTCACCTCACAGCCATCACAAAAAACCAAGATAAACCTTTGTTTATTAGTGAGCTTTAGAGCTGCTGATAGATGAATTTGTTACCTTTGTACAGAGCCAGGAAAGCTGAGTCCCACTGCTTCCAGTCATTGTGTTGAACTAGAAACATCTGGTGACTCCAGTTTCATATTTATTATACAGACATAAAATCCTATCATCTAACTTTCTGCAAGTAAGCAAATAAGTGTATTTTCCCAAAATGCTGAACCATTCCTTTTAGAAATTACACTTTAAATATTTATAAAAATGTTACTAAACTCACAATGACATACAAGCAAAATCCTGCCTTGAGAATCTGCACGTCTGCGCTTGTGTGGGAGGGTAAGTAAGTACAGCTCTAAAATTATGTGAGCCCACCTTGTTGAGGATGATATGTCTGATGAGAAGGAAGAGGAATCCAGACATGAGTCCAGAGAGCAAAGGGGAGATGAACCATGACGCCACTGCAGAGGAACAAATGATATCAGATCAGCAACACACTCACAGATAATAAACAAAAAAAACCTCACTGATAAAGTGTAATTAATCAGGTTCATGATGTTCAGTCCTTATGAGTTCATATAATTGTGGTATGTGTCACTCCCAATTATTACAGCTTAGTTCAACTGCAGTCAGTCACCTCAGTTAGAATTTGTCTTCATCTCAAATTGAATGTTTTAGATTCAGATGTGGGTTGTATATGTATGTGTATGCAGAAAGCAATTCACTTTCTCTGGCTGGAGGTGAATACTTTGTCTTTTATTTAAAATATGTTCAGTGGCTATAATGTATTCTGCTTTACTGAGGCTCCTGAAAGAGAAGACACCAATCTCTATTTCTTTTAAGAGAGTTAGCTTGGTGTGTAAATTATTCTGGGAATCCATGTGTGCTGATAACAGATTTAATAGTGTAGAGTCGAAATTGTAGCTGTGCTACACTGCTAATATTAGTGTGATAATATTTTATTTAATCCTTCCAATTAACACTTTAAAAAAATATATAACAGAGTTCTATGTGTGTTTTGAAATTATTCAAATAACTTAATTTATCTGCAGTGGGCCAACTTAAATGCAGCAGACTGCACACATCTCAAGAAAGCACAAAGGACAGAATGACACAAGAGACACTAAGGGTGGTTTAGTCCCTTTTTAACAGAACTGAACTCAGTCCCCTTAAAGAGGACCAGAAAGTGGACCAACAGCAAACAAACACTTCTTTTTATGTTCACATTATGAAGGGGCCTCAGTCCTCTTTCTGTTCATTCTCAAATTTCCCCCAATACAATCACGTGACCTGTCTACAGCAAGCGACAGTGCAAAAAGGCAAAGTGAACCAAAGAAGTGAACCCAGTAAGCTTTGTGTTTACACTACACAGATTAGGGGAACTGCACCGCTGCTCTTTAGCGAACCTCGGGAGGTGGTCTGAGTTCAGTTCGCTTTAAAGGGGTCTAAGAGGAAAAAGGACTGAATACATATTAACAGAGTGGATTGTAACATCTATAAGTGCAACAACTAAACAGAATATTTTATAATACATATTATATATTAATATAGTCCTGTGCACATTAGTTAGAAATAGAAAGTGGAAAAATGACAGACCGTATATGCTATTTATTTATAATGTAGTATTTTTCTTTTCCTGCTTCTTTTCCACTGTGGAATGTATACTTTTGTTGTTACAAAAACATGAAGTTCATATTTTGTGTTACAAGAGTTCACTTAAGTAATTTAAAAAATAAATAATCAAAGATACACACACACACACACACACACACACACACACACACACACACACACACAGAAAGATCCCACACAACTCTCTGCCCTTACCAATCTTAACGAGCTGCATCCACTGTACGCCTTTCGTGCCGATGGCCACCATGGAGAAGCCGATGGTGGCGCCAACAATGCAGTGAGTTCCAGAGATGGGCAGTTTGAGGAAGGAGGCGATTAGCTGCCAGACTGCAGAGCCTGAGATCAAAACAGAGACATGAAACTCAGACATTTATTGCATTGAATTGGTTAGCTGAGCTGATAGCATCATCCTGTCATTTTGGTGCTCAAATATGCAAAGCAATGATATTTGTGTGTTGCTTGCGTCACTGGATTGGAGACAAATCTGGACTCTGACAACATGGCATATCTTAAGTGAGAATCTGAGTCCATTTGATATTCAAAATGACTGCTTTAGGTTTGTATTGTTGCGGCACAAACAAACTAATTTCAGTATCTGGAAACTGCAACTACATTACACTTCATTAGCACATACTAGCTTTGAACTTTTCAAAAAAAAAACACCTTGTTACTAACCCTTAGAACAAAAACTGCTAAATAAACAATATGATGATACAGTAATTGTAATGACTTTTACATGTGAGATCACATTTCTTTGAAGGCATATTTTAAAATATACAGTCAAAGCTTACAGCAGAAACAGCAGCATTCAGAAGCTAACAATGATAAACATAGAAAACAATGGTTAATTTATCATGACAAATATTTTCTTTCCTCCACAGTCAAATTTATTTTTGTTATCCTTGAGTAACAGTCTGTTATTTCAATATTTGGACCTCAGTGTCTCACTGTCAGTCTTGAACTTTTTTTCAAAGCCCTAACCTGACATTGACGAGTATATTTTTGTATTTTTGTGAGCTCCGGTGGGACATTAAAACCAACCAGCTCAATACAATACGTTATTTCCTATGTGTTATCTTATCAAATCAAAAAGCTGAAACTCGCTCTAAATTTGAGTAAACAATATTCCAGTGAAAAATGCATCCTGGTGGAGATGAAAGAAAACTGACCAGTGTTTCCCCAGTGTGTACTTGTGGCAGTGTGCCACACCTGAACTTTCGGTGCCGTGTGAATCCCCAGTGAGTAATATCTGGTTAGTTATTGTCACCATTTCCCAGTAGTCACTTTGTCATTAAATAGCATTGTCTCAAAAGGAACCCCATTGTTTTCTGTTATGCTCCATTCATTTACTGAAGTGACCTAATGTGACTGTTTAAAAAGGTAATTTATACCAAGCAATTCCCAAATGTGTGTTAATGTGTGATGAAGTATGAAAAAAGTGGCAGACCTTTTGATGTAAGGCAAATTTGGAAATGCTGCAAGAATAACTAATGCTACCAAAATCTGACCTAATAAGGTTTGTATGATCATAGATTAAATATTTTTTGCCTAGTTTATTAGAAAGTTACTTTGAAACTTGGCAAGGACAAAACACATTTTATAACATCTCCCCTAAAGCCAATAAATGAGAGCAGACTGGGAAAAATAGGTTGCTGTTTTAATGAATCACTGTGAACTTTTATCAACTGGATTACAAAACAACTCTACAGAGTTATACACACACACACACACACACACACACACACACACACACACACGTGTAAAAGTTTAAAACTTTTTAGCAAAACAGTTTTGGAAATCCTCAACCTTTAAAGATTAAATAAAAATAAGTGATGCCTTTTGCTTTGTGTAGACATGCAGGAAATTTTGGTCACAGCTGCTTTGATCACAACTATTCACAGCACCTCAGAGCAGAATCTGCAAACAGACTCTCAAAGTACCAGTGATCCTACATGAGGATGTGTTATATGTATTAGAGAAGAGTCTGCTGTGATGGAGCATCTGCTGTCATGTTAAGACACTCACGTTCAATTCAAGTGAAGGAAAAGTTCAAAAGACAATTAAGTGCATCTCTGAAACAAACTTTCCTATATGATAAGTTGATGGACGGATAAAGAATCTGCAACAATACGAATTGTTGATTATTAATTTCAAGCAAGGCATTTCTGCCATGCAGAAGCAAAATGCTGCATTTTTGGTCGAAAATTAGTTATTGTCATTTTTGGGATATTGAAGACTTCATTTATCATGTGGATCAATATATAGACTCAAGTCGGTGTGACTTATTTTTTCAAAAAAAAATAGAAGGTTGTGTTCACCGCAACTCCCTAAACCATGCAATAAACCTTGGCTGAACTGCCATAACCATTCTTTGGTTTCCGGGAGGCAGTTATGATAATCTGCCTTTGTTTTACTGTCCATGACAGTTTGCCGCACTTAAATTACTGTCTATGTATTGTCACCTGAGCTGTCAAACATTGTTTAGTGGTTGTAATTGAAATGGACCTGATCTTTTTTTAACTATGTGTGTTCCGTGTCACTTCCAGTAAGATATCAAACTGAATGGCTGCTCATATCAAAATCCAACAATGTGCAGACAGTGAAATATGAACACACGCTCTGCACAGTTTACAGGGGTTAATTATGACGGCAAACCTGTGACAATGAGTGAGTAATTAAAAAAAAAAACAAAAAAAAAAAAACACGTTATGCTTAGCTGCAGGTGTGCTCCTAGAGCCTGGGGGACCCTAAACAAAGAAGCTCATTTAGAGCTTACTACTTGAGTAAATCAGTGCTTCTACTTTTGCCGGAGTATTTTTTACACAATTATCTGTACTTCTACTTAAGTTCACAATGTGAGTACTTTTGTCACCTCTGCTGCACATTGTGGAGCTTCTTACCCCCTGAATCCATTACATTTGTATAATGTAGACCTCGGCTGCTGTTATCTCTCACATAACTCAGTGTCATCTATTTGCACTAAAGATATTTTGTGATGGAGGCATAATGACAACACACTGACTTCAACTGAATGCACTCCCAGCACTGGATAGTAACAAATAAATGTCTAAGTAGTTGTGTGCCATCTAAAACAAATGCCATAATCTATATGGTGAACAGCAACTCAATATTAACATTATTTTTTTTTTATATACGCACATTTTACCAACAAATTACCAGATTTTCAATGTCCTACCTGTAAAACATTTGTTTAGACAAAACAAAAACTAAAAATAGTCATTTTTCTTTTGTCTTTGTAGGGCAGATTTATCAAGCAAACATTTAATCAATCAAAACATTCAGTGTTTCCAGTTTGTCAGAAATGAGGATTAATTTATTCTATAATATTGGAGGTTGAATATTTTTGTCTGGACTGCTTCTGAATGTAACAAAATTGTTTTCTTTATTATTTATTTACTTATTATTTTCTGACTTTTCATAGACAATAACAAAAATAAATATTAGTACCTGTTCTAATATTCACATACGACCCCACCTCAAAAGCAGAGCAAAAGAGTGGTAATGTCACCCTGCACATTTTCTTTGAACTGTACAATGATAATAATATGGTGGGTGAATATTGATGTATTCATCAACCATTAATGGATCATTTCTCATTAAGTCAAAAAATCAGCAGTTATGACCATTAACATTCCTCTTAATGATACAGTCACAAAGCAGCACTTCAATTGAAAGTTAGACATTAGCAGCAACTCTATGACTCACTGCATTATTTTCATCATTTCTTGATTTATCAATTGTTTTATTTATGAAATATCGTCAAATAGTGAAATTGGCCATTATAATTTATCAAAGCTCAAGGTCATATCAACATAGTTCTTGTTGTGTTGTGTTCAACTCACAACTAAAACTCAAAGATATTCTGTTTACCATCATATATGATAAAAAAAATCAGTGTTTAAGAAGCTGAAGTCAGTGAATGTTTGATACTTTTGAATAACTGATTCAAGTTCCGTCAATCGATTAATATAGGACTGATCATTTCAGGTCTAAAACGGATGTAAAAATGATTCCAACTTACCGACCATGGCGCTGACCTCCCCCGCCATGAGCACGGGCACGGTCTCGTTGTATAGGTTGACATCTATGATGCCTTTTCGAATCGTCTCACCCACCTTGGCCCCCAGCAGCATTGAGCCCAGTGTCTCAAAGATGGATGCCAGGATACAGGCCTGCTTCAATGTGACCACCCCGGACCCCACCGCTGTGCCAAATGAATTGGCCACATCATTGGCTCCCACCGAAAACGCCAGAACGAAGGCAATGATGAAGCCAAAAATCACCATCCACAGATATGAATCCAAATCCATCTTGATATGCTTTCAGACACCCAAATAAAAAAAAAATCCAAGAGGAATAAAACAAATAAAAAACTAGCTTATATATTCTAAAAATGAAGTGCTCTGTGCGTTGTTGATTTTTTATTTTGTTTTTTTGGCGGTGGACTTGAAAAGTCCGCTCCTTTTCTTCTTCCCCTGGTTGTAAAGAGTTCGAGGGGAGAAGCACAGCCGCTAACTAAGCGTTTGGAGCTCAGTCCAAAGATTGGAGACTAGCGATGGTGGGTGCAGGGAGCATTCCATAGCTTAGTGTGAGACAGTCTGTCTACACGTTCCTTCACCTGCAGGAGAAAGGAGAGAGAAGAGAAACACAAACAGATTACTGTCAGGACCTGTGAGCCATGATTATTTTTTTCCAACATCAGCTGCCATCTGACAAGTCCCTGTGACTTCCTGAGAAACCTTAACAAAGAGAGGGAGGGACTTTGAAAGAGAGAGAGGAGGATAGCTTATGAGAGCAGAAAGAAAAAAAGGGCTAAATAAATAAATAAATAAAATTTGGGGTGGATGATGACGACGCAGAACTGGCTTTGATGAACAGTTAAGAGTACTCCAGCGCACTCCAGTGATGAAAGCTGTGGACATCTTCGATAGCCACAATAGGAAATCACAGTATGCACTTCAAAGAAATCAAATCAGTCTGTTCAGAGAGGCTGCTGTCAGTGCTGAGACTATAAAAAGACCACAGTATCCAGAGTGAGATGTGAGCAATGCTCTCAACATTAGAGTAGACTTAACACCTTATCCCCACACAAGTCAGCTGACATTTCTGTCAAACTTGATTTTATTTCACAGGTTTTACCTTTGCCAAATACCCCAAAAACATCAACTGAGTTTCTTTATAAAATCAGAGTATCTCAACCACTATCACAATAATGTTTAGAACAGTTATAGCCACAGTGATAACAAGCAGAATTACAGAGGATGTTAAATGTTTTACATCACAATATTGTAGCTTCTTGAAACATCTGCAAGCAATTTGATCAAACTGATGTTAATAAAACACAAATGGGAACCGAGAGATAGTTTCACAGTCAGCCTGGTGGATGTTTGTGTGGCAGATTATGTTACAGTTCATTTCTCATCTTTGCTCTGTCAGCCTCAGCATGACGGCTACAGTGCTCACTGGGCAACACTCAAAGGTACATATAAGTTCTGTACTTTGCTTTGGAGCACAAGTTCAAAACATACTCAACAGTTTTGCTGCAGTATAAAGAAAAAAAACGTGTATGGATTTAAGCTGACTGCATTGCAGTGGGAACATCAGCAGTGATGTTTTACTGTTGTATTTTAGGTTGGGGGGGTCAGGTAAGTTGGTTAATACTATAGAAGAGAAAGAGACTTGTGTATTGTCTTGTGATTTTTTAAAAATATAATTACTTCCTTTTGGTGTTTTATCTTTTCAGTTATGGTGCCTCAAAACTTTAAAAGTCTGAGAGCAGCATGTGGGACTATTTTACAAGACTGTTCCTTTAGTGTGATTTTATAGGTGTCAGAATTCTAGATTTTTTTCTGTAAAATGTCTGACACATAAGAAGTAGCTTAAATGTTTTATCTCAATGAAGATCTCTACAGACGTGCAACAGACTAACCTGCTGATCGTTAACAGGAAACCAAAACAACAAGAAGCACAGCAAGAAAAAGCATTTTGGATGTTAATAGCAGCAAATTACTATTATTATATCATTATATATTATTACTACTATTACACCTATTAATGTCCAGTTTGAAATTCTTTTATAATGGGAGAGATGCGGAGTGTCTGTGTCAATGAGCATGTTATGCTGGTATCATTCAGTCAGAATAGGTAATCAACAGTGTAAATGACTGGAACCAGTGTCCCAAATTAACTTACTGACTCACCTGCCAAGCAATCCACTGGCCAAGCATACTTTTACCAGCCAACATAATAAATTGCCTGCTTGTGTCACACATAAATTTGTTTCAATACATTTCACTGAGATAGTACAGTTTTAATTTAACTTAAATAATGGTAGCCATCAGTAGCTGGCACCTCAGACTATCTTGAGATCTCCTACAGTATTGTGGTACTGTTAATATACACAAAAACACAAGGGCGCTGCACATGTCTACTCTGTACAGGGACTACATGAGTAAATTCCTCTGAGTCATCATGCCAGATATTTTATTACATTACTATTTTGGTACATTTACCCGGGAAGATTTACTCACTAAACAGGCAGGCATTTATTTCAGATCCTGACCAGAACTTCTGAAGAGATTTGAGAATACTACATTACTTTCTGAAGAACTCGAACTCATATGATCATCACATTAGACCCACTACAACAATATGCAAACAGCTACTTTCTTTGTCCCTATAAAGTTCCACGACTCTTATTTACATCAAAACAATTACAATATGAACAGGAAATAGATGATGAGGCCACCAACACTGAATTCTCTGGTGGTCCCAGAGAATCCTCTAGACCACAAATGACTTGGTCTGGACGATTTCTTATATTTTTTTCCTTTTGTCTTGCCACAAAATTAAAGTCATTTCATTGGGGTTAATGGCAGCACATTTCCCTCTATGGTTAAGTCAATTGTTAATGGGAAGCATTAAATGTAAACAGCTTTAAGGCCATACTAGTGCTCTCTCTCAGCATGAACTGACTATGTGCTCCTCCTCACATGGGAGCAGACAGGCTCTTTCTAAATAGCCTGTGGCCAGTTATGGCTCCCTCCTCCTGACCAAGAACCCCATCTGGAACAGTTGAGGTCACATACTCCTATCCTTTATCCTTTGATGAACCACAACACATACATGAAGAAGCTTAAATAATCTATCCCTTAATTAGGTCAGAGTGAGACCTCACTGCATCAGATCTGTTATCTTAATCGACAATAAAAAAAAAAAAAGTTTAAAATTGAAAATCTGACATGTTTAATCTTCCCCTTCAGCCATTCAACAAATCCCAGGGCTGAAAGTGAATTGCTGTCACCTACCAAAACAAAAGAACTGAGTAACAATTATGTGACATTTCATTGACAACTTAGAGCAAATATTGTTTTCACCTGCTTTCTACCAGAGAGAGAGAGAGATGAGAGTGAAGGATCAGAGCAAAGCATCAGTTCTGGGCTTAAAAAAATCAGTCTTCAGACATAGGGTTGAAAAGTCAATAAACTTAAGTCATGAACTTGTGTCCATCAAGATAATTGCTAAAGGTAGAGCAAGTTAATAATTTATGTCCAAATACAACAATACAATCATAAGTAGGATGTTCTCCAATGTGAAGCTCTAAAATCGAATTACATTGCCTTTTACAAGCAGAAGGGTTTATTAGAAATATCAAAATTTTAAGACCTTTACACCATTATCATACTAAATAAATTTGTTTTAAATCTAAAATCTGT
>JANJYP010042128.1:0-11597 GCA_024605115.1 Rastrelliger brachysoma | reverse complement strand
GTGTGTGAGGTGATACTGGCTGCCTGTGTGTGTTTTCTGATCTTATCCTAACATGAGGGAGACAAATAATACACCCTCTTCACTCCTCTGAGTCACTACAGGGGTGTCTGGTTTTGATACGGTCACCTTCTTCCTTGTCGTCTTTGCACCCCCCACCCCTACTGCTCCATTTTTTTTCCCGGGACAGCTGGAAGAGCAGCTGCAGGCCAATGGGGCATCAAACGTCCCACCCAGCCTTCAAAATAATTTCCCCTTTAACCTACATGTGGCACCTCCTGGCCCTCTCACGCCTCGACTGAATCTGTCACCGTCAATGCAGAGCTGCCTCCAGCTGGACACAACACGGCTTGAATTATAGCGCGGTAGACCACAATGCGGGGAAAGTGTAGTGGTGGTCTCTGTGATTCTTTTCAAATCATATTTCTCTTTGGCCTGCGCTACTGTTAAGGTTGTTTCCAAACTGTCAAAACTTTAAAAAAATTACATGTAACTGTGCTGTAAAAGGCATACACTCTTAAAGCAGATAGGATTACATAACATAATGAATGGAAATAATTCAATTAGTATTAAAATATTTTCTTAAACGTGTGTAGAAAACTATAAAGTTGAGTAGAACATAATCTCTGTATACATAAAGTTAAATCAAAATAACTATGTAATGTCAAGCCACAATGTGGAGAGTTTAAAAATGCATAACTGTGATGACTCCTACTGGTAATTTCATGAACTACACTGTGGTGCACTGTTATAAAGTGGATATTCATTGTCCCCAGAGGATGAAAGCATCAATTCTAATAATTATGGTGACTCAAAACTTTGCTCTTGTTCCACAATCATGTTAAAAAATACTACTTGGAGAGAAGTAAAAACATATACCATATGTACAAAACATGTATGCAGACTGATTCATCACCCACAGGCCTGAACTGCCATCCACAGGGGGGTGTTGGTCTATCGTCATAGCTTCCTATATGACCGCAGCAGACAACTTATCGTGAATACGGCGTCACTGGAGTATAAAGCATTTGTCCTCCATGATCGTCTCCACACAAACCACACACACACGCCGCCCCTACGTCCTCCTGTCCCCCACCTCAAGGTGCACAGGTGTGCAGAGTGGATAGCGGTATATTTGTGACACCCGCCTGCCATCCAGCTCCAGTGACAGAAGACCTGGCACATATCCAAGCAGCACACAAACATCAGGGTAGCATGAATACACACACACAGATATACACACACACACACACACACACACACACATACAGAGAGCTATAGGTGTACAGAGACACTCGTTAACATTCCTTGGCAGAGCAGCTCAGAAAGTAACTATGCACACTCTCAGGCATACACACACGCACGCTTGCAAACACACACACACACACACACACACACACACACACACACACACACACACACACACACAAACACACACACACACACACACACACGCACACACGCACGTCCCATTTGTCCTGTGTGTTGTCTGAGCAAACAGAGGCTGTGGAGGAAGGACAGGGCCAATTACAGCCTTTTATCCTGAGAGCACACATCATTAAGGAGAGCTCACAGGGCTGATGGCACACACTGTGGGCTCAAACCTCTGTTCACACTTCACAAATCTTAATATGATAACACGTATCAAATTTGTGGCTCAAAAAAAACTTTTCCAATCACTTTAAACTGTTTTCTTGACCCCAAAAATGCCCTTTAACGATGAGAATATACTTTCTGTCTGTTTATTTTACAGCTACTGCTAAGACATGATTTGTTTCAAGTGGCTGAAAATCTCTGGATTACTTAAATCCAAATGTTTCTTGGAGTTGTTTCCTTTTTCTGCGGCAGCACTGTCCACCAAATTTCATGGAAATCTGCTCTCGCGGTATGGCCAGCTGACAGACAGACACCTGGGTGTGTAAACATAATATGAGTAAAAACATAACTGAGCAAATTGTGCTGAGGGGCACTGATGACTCAGTGGCTCACCTTCAGCCTGCAGTGGAGGTTAAATTACACGCATTATTTCAGTATACTGATGTGAGGTTGGAAAGGCAACTGGAATGATTTGACAAATTATAATAACTGACTGCTATCCTCCTGCCTTTTAGTGTTTCTGTCGCTGTAACTCCAGCGCCAGGATGACAAGCTGGGCTGCTGCCATTGCCCGGGCCATGTATCACTGCTGGATTAAATCATGACACCACCAGCCTACAGTGAAAAAGGGCGTCCCGCTGATTGCAGAGATGAAACAGATGAAAATTATCAGCCAAAACCTGGGAAACAAATCTTATTGCAACATGAGGCCTCAGAAGCAGCTCCAGAGCGTGTGTCTGTCTGATGCATCATTACGCTGCCTGCTTGCATTTGTTAATGCCAGATCCCTTAATTTAGTGCATGCAACACACATACACGCACACACACACACACATACATGCACAGACACGCTCAAGCTTCATTCTAGGACCCAATAACATAAACAGAGGCACGCAAGCCTTTATGTTGTCATTTATGGGATATGTGTGTGTGTGCGTGTGTGTGTGTATTTCAGTGGTAGGCACATGCATATGCTTTTAAATGGAAATATGGCACTGATTAAGTCCACACAGCATAATGAAGTAGCGTCAGAGTGCTGTATCCTATATCTACCGCATTTGTCTGTGTGTGTGTGTGTGTGTGCGTGTGTGGTGATTTATGAGAATATGAACCTCAGCCAGACCTCTGTACACCACATCTCGTCTGCTTCCCTGCAGTTCACAGTGACTTTTGAGGTTCCTGAAGAACGACTGACAAAGCTTCATGTTTCAGGTTTACAAGGTGATAATATCAGAGTTTTTTTCGAGCAATGTTAAACTTTAGCCACACTTCTAGGCACTAACCACAGTCCGCCATACTGTAAACCCTAACCACATATTTAACTGTGAAGGTAGGAGGTGGGAAGTTTGTCCTTTTGCTCTTAAGGAATCAATAAGCAAAACCAAAAGAGTACATTTCTTGGGAATATCTCAGTACTACCTGGAGCCAACCCAAATTTTCTTCTTGATCTTGATACCCAAGCTTTGCCAGAAAAAAAAAAAAAAATAGAAAACTCAAAGTGTGTTAGAGCAGCAGGTGGAAATTAACCTTGGCTGATGACAGCTTTGCGATTGCGTCCGTCCAGGTCAGCCTTTTCGATGACATGGTGTTTGGCATCCACCCAGTACATGCGGCGGCTGGCGTAGTCGATGGTGAGACCGTTTGGCCAGAATAAGTGGGTGTCCGCGATGACCCTGCGGTTTGAGCCATCCATATTGGCGTACTCAATGCGAGGCGTGTTGCCCCAATCTGTCCAGTAGATCTTACTGAGGAGGGGAAAAAATTGGACAGTCTCGGTTAGTTTATTTGTATACACTTGTGGGACTGAAGCTATTTGACTTGATTCTCATGGCGTCCACTAAAAGTCAAGAGGTAAACAGACTGTTGTTAGGATTCAAGATGCAGCAGATGTCGCCTATGAAAAAGAAAAAAAAAAGTCCCCTCTACCCTTGGCACTCATGTCCTCTTCATCATCACTCATATCTGCTTTGACCGGCCTCAGAGGGAAGTTACTTTTTTGATATTTTTCAATTATTCCATGCAAATGAGCTACCTAATAAGCTGAGTGAGTTTTTCAAGCTTTAAATTTCTCTGGGGCTTCATCCAAAACTCTCTCTTGCCACTGCAGCATATGAAGCTAGGGAGGAAAGCACACTTAGCTGCTGCCTCTTTTATGAAATACTTGTTCCACACAGATGCTCGCCTGTGGGCACTGCTATGCTGCCAAACTTTAATCCCTGCTCTGCTGCTACACTTCAACTGGGACACATCCAGAGGGGATATGTATATATGAGTGTGTGTACATTTGGAAACATCTGCTGTGAATTATACAGCTGGTGTGTGCGTGTGTGTGTGTGCTGGTGCTCGTACCCCTCTATAGGGTGCAGCGCGATGGCTCGAGGCTTCTCCATGTTCTGCCACAGCAACACCTTGCGATGCGTGCCGTCCAGATTTGCTACCTCGATGCGGGACGTTCCTGAGTCTGTCCAGTACAATTTGTCATGGATCCAGTCTATGGCCAATCCACCTAAAGGAGAATACACACGTTTTTATGTAAAAGTTTCAACATGATAAATGTTTCTTTGGTGTTTTTGGTGTTGTTGTTTTAAGAGTAGCTCTGGGCAACATAACATCCCAGAACTCAAATAAAGCTGATAAACTTTATTTATTAACAATGGGAAAAGGAAAAAGATATTTTTTTTTCCTTTTTCTCTTTCCTGTTTCCCTTCAAATAAAGTTTTTCATTTTGTTTAAAAGGATCACTGCGAATTCTTGATAAAAGCACTTTCTTTCTGACAGTGATATGAAAAGACTGATGCCAATCTCATGCATGCACAATAATGAATAGCACATGGTATTATTATTACAGCACATGTTCCTCATATCACTACACTGTCCATCCAGGTTGAAAGTTTCATGTCTGTAGCAATTAAATCTGAAGCCATCCTCTTCAGTTAAACAACTGGACATGAGACATAACAAATGTACAGACTTATTGAGTCTGATGCTTGAGTATGCATGTGTTTAGTTTAGTGATGCATAAAGACTGGAATCAGGGGTCAGTAATAAGCCTGAGTCTGTTTAAAAAAAATACACTTACTAACACCTCTAAAGCTGATGAGATGTAAACTCAAATTGTGTTATAATACCTGTACTATAATTAATCACTCTCCTTTAGTTTATCCATTTACAACATGTGTTTTGATGTAAATAAAACCTTGTTGATTTTCGAAAGAGGAAGACAGGAAGAGCAAGTAAAAAGAAGAGAGAATGAATGTCAACAAAATAATGACAGAGAATAAAAACTATGTGAAAAAGCCAAAGGATGATAAAAAAAAAAGCCTGACAAAGATAGTGAGAGCCCAAAAAAGCAAGACGCTGAGACTGGGAGGAAGCATGAAAGAGATAAAAAACAAAGATGCACATAGGAAAAAAAAGAGGTATAATTGATGTTGTACTCATATACGAAAAAGGTGATGGATGAAGTGAGTGTGAGAGCAGTTGGAAACAAAGCAGGAAAGTGGAAAAAAAATCGGAAAAATGATGAATGAGCCTCTTGTCCTGCGACTGAACCTGTTTCCTATTGGCTGTCGTACCCACCTGGGCTCTCCAGGCCGGTGGAGACGACCTCCTCCACGTTGGAGCCGTTGAGGTTAGCCTTCATGATGCGGTCCAGTGTCACATCTGACCAGAATACCAGCTCGCGGCTGTGGTGGAAGTCCAACGCGATGGCATTCTCTAGATTGTTGAGCAGCAGGGTATACTCGGAGCGATGCGGTAAAACCTGACGGATGTCGATGCGGTTGGCGAACAACAACACCGGTTCTGGACCTGGACAATGGAAGAAAAACAAGGACACAAAGACAGACAGGGATGGAGACGTTGCAAATTAAATAGGAAAGAAAAAAAAGAACAAGTCCAAATAACAGTGAAAGCTTGAAACTAACGAAAAGGGAAGGAGACAAAAAAGTTACGACAATCAGTTTTAATAACAGTGAACATTAATCTCACTGAAGGTGAGGGGTCTGGGTCCTGGCAACTGCCTGACAGACAGTCCTGACCTGGGTTTAACTCTGGTCTGCAGCAGATTGATGGGCTGCTGTACCAGGCCTGCACTCTACCTCTGCAGCATATCTAAATCTAGTCCAGACCCACAGAACGAGCCAACCTCACTCTGAATCCAAGACCCCGGAGCAGGGAGCGGATACAGTTACTGCTAAAGCAAGTATAAACAATATGCAACCGTGTTTTTATTGGAGGTCAAACCCAGGCGACTTTGTGCGGTCACATGTCAAGGTTGAAACATAGTACAGTGGTTTTTACCCAGAGCCTTGCAGCTGCGCTTGTCGGGCCGGAGCTCATAACCCTGGACACACCAGCACTGGAACCCCCCCTCTGTGTTGGTACAGCCCTGGCTGCAGTAGCCTTCTTCGGCACACTCGTCCACATCTGGAACAAACCACGGAGGCAAGAGAAAAAAAAAAGGGGGGGGGGCAGTGAGATGCTGGCGTCAAACTCCTGCAGGGTTAACAATGAATTCAAGACACATAGGGGTCCAGAAGTGGCTGAAGGTGAAAAACTCTCTGGAACATATCCACATCCAACTAAATGCCTCCAAACCTGAGCTCCTGTTGTTTACATTTTTAATGGCATTCATCTGATGACCTTGAAAATGCACCATTTGAACCTGGAAACAAATATCGAGCCTAGATACACTACGTCTCCATAAGTTAGAAAATTTTGGCTCTAACCGTTCAGACCCAATCATTCCAATAAGCTCCATGGAAATTTGTTCATACTTCTGGAAAGTATCTTGCTGAAATAAGACAAAATGACAAAAATGAGTGAACCCATAAATTCCTAACTCCTAATTAACTTTAATGCATCACATGGAGATACATTTTATAGACACACCACATTTGGGTTAATGGTAGTACTAATACTATAGATATTTTAGTCTGTTTCCATGTATTTTCTTTCCTTACTTCATTATCTTTATGTGGCCTTTTATATAATTTTAGATACAGAGCCCATTACCGGGAAACTGTAAAGAAGAGTTGCTGTCTTGTGTGAACACTTATGTGAACACTTATGGAGTATTATAACTTTCATTTTGGCTAGCTTAGTGAGTATGTTTTGATTTTCATGGGCAGCTTTTAATCATTTGTATTTAGGCCTTTGATTCCCTGAAGTCAAATTTAAGGTTATGTTTTTGGCAATAAAAGGTTCAGTAACTGAATGATGTGTCTCCTAATCTTCTCATGTTTCATACTATATGTCACTCCCCATGTTAACTGAACGCATAATCTCCCAAGTGGCAGGAAAGAGCAGCAATGCAGATGTAGTAGAAGGCAAGGTAAGTGAACAACTGAGTGATTGTTAAAACTCTGCAAGTCATGAATAATGTCGTTGTCAGCCCGCTCACTCTGAGGTTAGATTGTAATGTGCATACACACGCACACATACACATACACACACACACACACACACACACACACACACACACACACACACACACACACACACACACTTAGAGTTACCCTGGCAGGTCCTGCCGTCGTCCATCAGTCGGTATCCAGTGTGACAGGTGCACTGGACCAGTCCTCTGACCATCTGACACTTCTGGGAGCAGCCTCCGTTATTCTGGTTACAGTTGCCCTCACTGGAGCGTGGACCTGCACACCACATGGAAACATAACAGGAACATAAACACAGCATGCTGATTCAGGATAAATACAACCACACACTGTAAAGAGTATCTGACTCATCTAGTGGTGAGCCTTGAAATATTTTAGGCCCACAAGCAGTGAGGTCTGAAAACGGTGACGTTGTTCAGCCCGGTCCAGACCAAGAAACCTCAACAACTACAGTCCAGATTGTCAGGAAAATTAGTTTGAATATTCACGATCCTCACTGTGTGGTCCTAAATGATTATGGTCCACGTCTAACCATTCCTTTAGTGCCATCATCATGACTAAATCTCACCTTGACTAATAATTGGGTCCATTACAAGGTATTTTGGTTTCCATTTACTGTGGCTATTAATGCTCCCGAGAGGACATACCCAAATGTTTTGGTGACCGCATTACCTTTTTTCTTTCTTAACTTCCTCATGCACACAAAAAATAAAATAGCCAGAATATGATGGAAATTACTGAGTAAAACCCTGCCACTGAAATGCCAAAAATTGCAGGGTTGTAATTAAAATTTGCAAAGCATTCCTGAAAGTGTAATATTTTTTTATATAAAACCTACTAGAAGAGACTTTGTTCTTCTGTCTAATGTGGAGTTGTTTTAAAGCTGAGTCATCTTTGTAATGAAAGTGACATAACTAAATGACTATTGTCTCAATTACCCTTCATTCAGTTTAATGCCCATGTTACTTTTCATGATTTAAACACGGTCATGATAGCCTCTCTTCATCAAAGTAACTGCAGGTTCTCTACCTGCTTTATAATGAAAGGTTGAATTTAGAAGATAAACTGTTTAGTCCTAAAACTGTAATGCCTATAATGGTTTGTGAACTCACGGCAGTCATGATGTGGGAGTTCGTCAGTGCCGTCTCCACAGTCGTTGGCCTCGTTACACACCTTCCTCTGACCGATACAGCGTCCGTTCCCACATTGGAACTGGTCTGAAGCACAAGGCGGGTTCTCTGTGGGAAGACAAAGAGATCATATATGTATGGTAAGACTTGAGTGATAAGACAATAAATACAGTGAGGCAACATTTAATTACTAAATTACACATTTTTATAGTATGCTTTTTCTACTAAGGCATCTATCATTTAAATGTTCCAAACTGTATCAGACCACTACAGGCAATGCTCAGGACTGCTTTATGGCACTTCTGAATTTGCAGGAACCTTGATTAATTAGGTATTCATTTCACTATATTGGTCAAAAATAGGCATTGCAATATGATAATTGTATTTCTTGAGTTGGTTTCATAACAAAAAAAAAAAATAAAGACAGAAAAACTATTATATCACCCTATATATCTGGATTGTGATACAACGATTTTACCCATGCTGTCAACCCGTAACTCAACAGGTAGTCAGAATCCATCAGCTGGCTTCACATGTGTGGTAATGACTGTAAAAGCAATCTCCAATCAAAGTCTAATTCTGCTCTTTACTTGATAAAACATTGCTACTCATACATGACACACTATAAAAATAATAGAGTTTTAGCTTTGAGAACATATCCAACATTGTTTCAGGGAGCTAAAGTGTTTAATTTTGGATTTTTTCATTAACCTCTTCTAATACATTGGGCCCCAGTAGTGAGTCCATCACTGGATGGGATCTTAATTAACAGCTTATGTGAGAGTCTCATAGAGATCCAAGTGTGTCCAGAGACCTCCAATATGTCAGTTTCAATTACAGGTAAACTGTATAAAATTATGCAGACCACACTTTGATTTAATGAATCTGTGGAGCCATAAAAATGACATCATGCATTTGAATATTTCATTACATATGAATGAAGTGCTACAACAAGCAAATGTAGAAAACAGTTTCAGCCAAAAAAAAAACATAAACAAACTTGAAATTATTGTATGAAGTGAATTGAAATGTGTAATTATTTAAGAGTAAGGTCATAGTTAGGGTTCAAGAGGTTCACGTAAATTGATCTGGAATTCCTTTTCCATCATGGCTCAGGATGCCAGTGGATAATATCCAAAACTAGTAAAAACTTTCCATCTTCTCCATCTCTTTTCACTGCAGCCTGTTCACTGCTCATTTCTATCTCAGTGTAGAGGCCAGGTCCTGTTTGTCTGCAGGTTGGTGGAGTGCTTCCACCACTACCAGGAAAAACTGCCAAACTCNTCACTGCTCATTTCTATCTCAGTGTAGAGGCCAGGTCCTGTTGTTTGTCTGCAGGTTGGTGGAGTGCTTCCACCACTACCAGGAAAAACTGCCAAACTGATCAGTCTATTGTTTGAAAGCAACTGTGATTCACAACAGAACACAAAAAAATAAAAAGACAAGAGTTTGTCAGTAGAGCGGGGCTGTTCAGGGCCGTTGTCATGGTTACGATTGAAGCTTGTGTTATATTTAGCCTTTCTGAAAAGATGATAACAACCGCAGTCTTACCGGTTTTTTCACAGCCCTCTTCATCACTGCGGTCCGCGCAGTCGTCCTCGCCATCGCATCTCCATGACAACCGGACACAGCGTCCAGTACCACAGCGGAACTGGTCGGCTGTGCACATGGACGTGGCTGCAGGAAACACACACAAATATCAGTTTATTTGAGTGGTTGGCTTGTTTTTTTTGTCATATTATACTGACAGAATTATAGAGATATGGATAAAAAACATTTTAGATATACATACTAAGAGCACAAAATGAGGTTTGCTGAGCAGTGATGATGAAAAACAAGCTACTCACTGCAGTTTTTCTCATCTGATTGGTCATCACAGTCAAACTCGCCGTCACACCTCCAGCCAGCGTTGATACACATCCCACTGCTGCACATGAATTCAACTGATCGGCAGGGCTGGTGGGAGGCTAAACACACACAGTCACACACAATGACAAACATTAGAAACATAACAACCTTCAACAGCACAGCATTACAGATGTAGTTTAACCACATTTATAGGCTGACAGCAAAATTTCTTGTTCTAAATCTGGGGGTAAGGTGTCTAATACCATGTCGATCTTTGAGAATTAGTTAATTTGTACTTATTGTTTAATCCATTTCAAAACATGTGGAAAGCATATATCAAAGAAAATTGCAAAACATTATCCAGTTTCAGCTTCTTAAATGTGAAGATTTGTTGTTTTAATCCTTTAAATATGATGGTATATTAAACGTCTTTGGGAGTTTTGATCAGTCAAAACATGGAATTAAGGAAATTTTGACAGGCATTTTTCACGATTTAAAAATCTTTTAAAGGCTTGACGATTAGATTTATTATACAAAATTAAAAGCTTTGTTGTCATATGTACAGAGATTAAGCGTAGTACCATGCAATTCTGCTGTACATAGAAATACCAGAGGATGAAGAAAGGAAATAAAGAGCGTGAATGTGCAAACATAGAAAGACTATGTTTTACACCACACCAGTTACATTTCTTTTCCCATAAACACTAATTGGTTCTGTTTATTCTGGCTGCCTTATGATCATCTCTGACTAGAAATCATAGCTGAGCCACCTTTAAATTTCCCACCACATCACTACATGCAATCAGATCAAAGTGGAGCTCAAACTGGCAGCACATGAGACTGGAGGTGGACGAGAAGATTAAAGCTGAATCCAACATAAGCATCTTAAATCCCGAGTGTGTGCGTGTATGTATTTCTTTGACATGTTTCCTCCTGACAGCACGAGTTGGCTCCCATTGAAGCTACAGTGGGCTTGAGATAAGGGAAACGACAAGCGAGGAAATCCAAGGAAAGAAAGGCAAAAAGAGAGAGGGAGAGAGAGAGACGGAGAGGAGACAGAGTGAAAGAGATGTGGTAGAGGATTCAAGCATCCCTGTGCAGACTTATCAGCTGGGCGAGAGAAGACAGAGATGATCAAAACAGCAGGTGGCTCTCCCACGGAGAGAGAGAGAGAGATAGAAAGAGTGAGAGAGAGAGAGACAGATAGAAAGAGACAGAAGGTGAGAGAGAGGGAGAAAGAGAGGAAGATAGGAAGACAGAAAAAGGAAGAGAGCGAGAGAGAGAAGGACAGAGAGAGGCACAGAGGGAGAGAGAGAGGGAGAAAGAGAGGAAGACAGAAAGAGAGAGCGATAGAAAGAGTGAGTGAGAGAAACTCATAGGCAACCAGAATCAGCGTGGGACACCGACAAACACAGACGCCCACACACACACTGAAATGATTCATCCACCCTTTATCTCTTTCCTTGTTTCTCTCTTTCTCCCCCTCATACACACACACATACACACACTATACCAGCCATGCTCTTTCATCTACTCAGCTATGCAGCCAAAAGCAGTATCAGTGTTTGCAAGCGGTAACGAGGCATGCAAGTGTGAGTGTTTTTGGATATGTGTGTGTGTGAGTGTGTGT
>JANJYP010042117.1:0-11497 GCA_024605115.1 Rastrelliger brachysoma | reverse complement strand
CTCATTCCTCCTGGCCTTGGATCCTTTCTAGCAGATGCTGCTCTACTCGCTGGTTCATGCGATGAAGATCTTTCAACACACTGGGTCCATCTTCCAGCTCCTCAATTAGACACCGTGCTATTTCCAAGCTCCTGTAGTGTTGCGGTCGCACCAGACGTCGAATAACTTGAAGCGCACGATCCTTGAGGCTGTAAACTGTATAAAACATGTTTGTTTAATAAATGTAATTTCCCTCCCTTTAAACAAGCAGACTTGAAATTGTTCACTGAGCCATAATCAAGAGCAGTTTGCCAACCTTTCATAATAACCCAAACGTAATTTCATCTTGTGTGTCCTGCCAGTCAAAGTGTGCTCAGACACAGTCTACAGTGAAATAGTTGTATTACACACTTTTACATCATAATTAGGGCTTGGTATCACTATTAAATAACTTTATGGTATCAACCAAAACCAACTGATACCAAGTAGCATCGAAACATCAAACGATACCTCCAACTGATACTTTTTGCACCCAGAGCTAAAAAACATGATGTCTGTGGTGGTGAAGTCATGGTGAACTTGAATGAGCGTGCTTAGCCGTTCAGAAGCTAAGATACCACCTAAATGTGGCTACACTACACACCTGTTACACTGCATAAAACATACACGGCACTATGTTCAAGCAACCTCTGAAGTGACAAGCCACACGACGTTACTTCAGGTAGATAAATGGTCGGTAGACTTCATTAGAAAGGTGTGTAGCGGATGCCCACATCTGAGTAAAAAAAAACAGGTGCTTAACCAAATAACTAAATCTGTAACAGCAGAAAAAAGGCTGCACAGTACAGCTCACAATGCAGTATACACAAATCTCTGAAGGAGTGCAGGAGGCTCAGAACACTGCTTATGATTTAAATCATACTTGCATTGGGAGCTACAGTGTGCAGACCCTTTTCTGCAACACAATTTAGTCATCTTTTGTGTGTTAAATGTTTTTTTTTTAATTAAATGAAAAAGTGCTTGGCATGCTCTAATGGGCAGGGTTTGTGTTCTAGTTTGCTAACTTTTCCTTGTAACCTTCAGCAGAGTGCTCTGTGGTTGTTATTAAGGCAGCTGTGTATATGTACATGTGTATGTGCATACACACTCATACATGGATTTATAAGTGTGTGTGAGACATAGACTGTGATCCACATGCTGATTTTAAACATATTAATGGAAGTATTCATTATCTGAATCCTTTCACAATACATTTGTGTAAAAGTCAAATCATTTTGATGTTGAGGAGTGGTGGTGAGAATTTAATGCTGCTATTGACATGATAGGTATCAAATGGAGCATTCAGTTGGTATCGGTATCATTTTAAGGGTACTTGGAGTGGTACTGGTATAGTTATATTTTTTAAACAATACCCAGCCCTAATCATAATAATACATATGACTACCATGACGAGTAATATTCATCATATTTGCATAAGTCATCTGACAAATCCTACCTGGTAAAGTGATATTGGCATATGTAGGATTTCCACTCTCTGCTTGCTTAGGAAGAAACAACTCTTTGCAGTTCACCAACAGCAGCTCATCAGTCTCTACATCTCTGAACATCCATGGATGACCTGGGAAACACACACACATTAAACAGTTTTAATAGAAGTTCATATTACACCGCCCACATGTGACAACACCTCACTAGACAGGCTGTAAATCAAAACTTCAAGACTGATGACTTTGATTAAATTAGTCACTAACTTAGTGACCAACTCCGCTTATGGTTCGGGGTTATGGAATAAGAATAAGGAAAACATAAATAATGGTATTAATCTTTTACTAGTTATGCTTGTGAATACATGTTAAACATAATGGCAAGAAGTGTATTTAGTGATTTTCAAAAATCATTAATTTGCTTAGGAAAAATAAAGTCTATTTTATCCAGACCACAATCAATTTTATTTGCCCTGTCAAATCTGGACTAGATTACCAAGAAAAGTCCAGACACTCGTTAAACAATAGAAATGTGATCTGGACCTGGTTTCATGTGGTCTGAGTGGGGAAATATAAGTCTTCTGACACTAACAAATTCTATACGTGTATGTGGTTAAAATACAGAAAATCAGCCTCTACATGTCAATATTTATGATTCGCATACCTTTTCCCTTCACTCTTTATCAGAACATAAGCAGATATCGACTCAGTATTTTTGTCTAAGATATTCTAGAAGAAAATGGGTTTTATTTGAATCCAAGAACAGTATCTTTCTGATGGAGGTCGACACTAGATAACATCTCTTTATTCGAAACTATGCTCACAAATCAAAATGCAATCAAAATGGCAGATGTTATTCAAAACTTCTGTGTAGAAGTAGCTGATAAGAACTGAAAAGTTGTTTTACCAACGTATGTAGTCACATTCCGTCCGGTCCCTGGCAGTATATCGGGGTATGCCCGTGGAGCCCCGCGGAAGTCTATCCATAGCGGTCGCACTACTCTGGGACTCCGGTTACAAAACACAAGATTGACGACTATGCGAGTGTTAAGGGAGCGGACCAGGGGTAGAGACTGCTCTTCCTCTTGAGGCATAGCTTCTGCTGCTGGTGGTAATCTCTGGTTCATGTTCAAATATTACAAACTTGGACTAGCTGTTTAGCTAGCTGTAATAGCTAAGTTAGCTATTAGGAGATCCATAACTGTTTTATCGACACGTGAGCAAGTCATAGACAAAATGTTATGTTGTTCAGTCAGTCCAGTTACATTACATCGTTTACCTACAATAGTCAACGAGTAACAACTTATATAACCCTACACTGCTTCTTCTCAATTGTTGTTTACTTACACACTTCCGGCTGAAGGTCCTGCGACGTCACACTATCTTGTGCAGTGATTGGTGGAGAGGAGCATGACGACATCTTGGGCCCCTGAGTTTCATGTTGATTAAAAAATAATGTGATGTGATGATAAAAAAAAATATTGATGAAAGTTTTATTTAAATTTGGAGAAATGTACTATTTGGTCTCTTGAAAAATAACACCGAAAAATTATATTATTATAATGGACAAATTCCATATCCATAAATGTAAATTTACAGGTAAGAAATTATGTTATTATTGTATTTAGCCATGTGATCAAACCACATATTAATTCAATTTAACCCTCCTTAACCCCAAAAGAAATTTAAACTGTAATACATTGTACTATGTTAAAAATCATACTAGAGGTCCCCTTACCCCTAGCATTAATTTCGAATTGTAATGTGCTCATTTTTTTAACATATGCATTTACTTTTCTTTGTATTTGTTCTGTGTACCCAGAATGCATATGGTCCTGTACGTTGTGTACATATAAATGTTTGTTCCCCTTTATTGTCAATAAAATATATAAATAAAATGTGTTTATATGTCTATATCCTAAAAGAAATTGTTAACATGTTGAATGTCAGACTATTGCTTATTGTCTCATTTCAAACAGAGAGGATTCATTAGCAGATAAGGAATCCACAGCCTGTGTATAATTCAACAAAATACAAGTCCAATTCATTATAAAGGTGCTAGGATAATATGGGGATGGTTACTACTTCTAATTGTGGCTAATTCCTCCAATCAGAAATGTGTTACCACCATGAAATTCATTCTTTACTGACCAACCCAGTTAGTCCCCCTGTGACTTATACTGCCAAAAATAAGTTTTGGAAGCATGAGGGAATATATTTTTTCTTTTTTTTGTGAACATTTTTTTATTTATGTTCCTAATAATGTTGACAACATAAGATATATCGGCATATACATAGACATACAATACAGGCCAAAAGTTTGGACACACCTTATCATTCAATGCGTTTTTTATATTTTCATGACTATTTACATTGTAGATTCTCACTGAAGGCACATGTGGAATTATGTACTTAACAAAAAAAGTGTGAAATAGCTCTAAATATGTCTTATATTTTAGATTCCTCAAAGTAGCCATCCTTTGCTTTATTTGATAGTGCTGCAAACTTTTGGTGTTCTCTCAGTGAGCTTCATGAAGTAGTCACCTGAAGTGGTTTTCACTTCACAGGTGTGTCTTGTCAGGGTTACTTAGTGGAATTTCTTGCCTTATTAATGGGGTTGGGGACCATCAGTTGTGTTGTGCAGAAGTCAGGTGGATACACAACTGACAGCCCTATTGGACAGTTGTTAGAATTCATATTATGCCAAGAACCAATCAGCTAAGTAAAGAGAAACAAGTGGCCATCAATACTTTAAGAAATGAAGGTCAGCCAGTCTGGAAAATTGCAAAAACTTTGAATGCGTCGCCAAGTGCAGCCGCAAAAACCATCAAGCAGTAAAACAAAACTGGCTCACATGAGGACCACCCAAGGAAAGGAAGACCAAGAGTCACCTCTGCTGCTGAGGATAAGTTCAGATTTCTTGTTATATTATCCTTTGTTTGTATGAAAAAATACATTTAATATGATTTAATCATTATGTTGACTAAATACATCAACGTTCTTATATCATACTGACATGCTTAAAATGGCTGGTGGGATCACAACTGTCCCCATACTCAGCATGCATATTAAAAATTGATACAACTACAAAAATAAGACTAGATCCTGATTAACCTTATGGATAAAGAAATTATAATGTTGTTTTAAAGGTGCAGTAGGCTTTCCCTTCTGTTAAAAAAAACAGTCAAAATTCTGCAACCTACTGGTGTGATTGAAAGGGTACATTCTGTTGCTCCAGTGAGCATCATAAGAGCAGACTGGTCACATATGGCTTCACGATGGCGTCACCCTAGCTATGCGAATTATTTGTTTATAACTTGGGGGAAGCTAGACATTTTTATCTGTTGTTCTTTAATCTAAAACTGAAATGTGCTAGTTTACCAATATCATTATAATGCATTTATTTGTATGTTACAGTCTTGTCCTTAGGTATGAGTTCAGTTGAAATATGGAAATTCTTAGTTTATTATCATACTTTGACATATTTTAATAAAGTTGGTAGTAAGCTGATTAAAAATGTGGTGGTCTATTAAATAGTGTCAACTGAGTCAGTGGTAAATATCCTAATTCTATATTACTATACAATTTTAAGATTCCTCTTGAGTATTTTCATTTTCATCTACTTTTTACTTTGTACAGATCTTGTGCTTTTTTTTTTTTTACTCTGCTGCATTTATTGGATAAATGATGACATATGACAAAGATTTTACATAGCTACAAAACATTATCAGTTGATAAAATATGATATTTTGTTAAGCATAAACTCAATGAACACTGGTACTTGAGGCCTTTTTCGCCTTTAAGCATAATAAAGCAAAAGGAAACTTACATGTGTGGTAGTCATAGTGCTAAATAACTGTAAGCTCCACCCAGTGTCATCCTCACATAAAACACCGTGGCACAGCTGCATAGACCTTCTCGAGCAAAAACCCCACGCTTCTCCAGACTTTATTCTCAACCTGAATCGAACATTATCAAAGGCTGAAATTCACATTCATCACATTTGACACATAGGCCTATCTGTTGCCTGGAGGTAGGTCGAGATGTGTGTTATAAAGCGCATTGAGTTTTTTAATCTAGTTTTGCATTTCTAGGGTCAGCTCTTAGAATAGGCTACAGCATATTAGATACACGAAGTTTCCAGAATCTATTTTTCTTATTTTAAAGGCAAGGTTTTAGCTTTTTTGTGCCCCTTGTCAAGTTTGCAAATCTGGGCACTGTCACCAGCACCCAGGCACAATGCTCCCACTCAATGACAGTGACTTTATGGATGCAGAGGACGTGCCGAGAGACGAGAGTCTGGCCAGGGTTGAGATCGCGCTGCTCAGTGTGATCTTCGTCAGCGCAGCCATCCTCAACACCGCATTGCTGCTCGTCCTGTGGAGACAGCGCAAACAGGTGACCAGGATGCGTGTCTTCGTGTTTCACCTGTGCCTGGCGGACTTGGTGGTGGCCTTTTTCCAGGTGTGTCCGCAGCTCATGTGGGACATCACGGACAGATTTGTTGGGCCGGACTTGGTGTGCCGCCTGGTGAAGTACCTTCAAGTTCTTGGCATGTTTTCCTCAACTTATATGATCGTGGTGATGACGGTGGACAGATACCAAGCTGTGTGTAACCCGATGGTGAAGTTTCAGCGGACACGCGCACGACTGAACATCCCGGTGTGCGTGGCGTGGGGGGTTTCTCTGCTGGGCAGCCTGCCACAGGTTTTCATTTTCTCACAGGTTGAAGTTGCACCAGGTGTGTTTGACTGCTGGGCCAAGTTTGTCCAGCCCTGGGGACTGAAGACTTATGTCACCTGGACCACGCTGGTCATTTTCATCTTACCTGTTATCACAGTTGTTATTTGCCAAGTGCGCATCTGCCGAGCCATTCAGATCAACCTGTACCAAAAGACTCAACAGCACTGCAACGTGGCTCTCCAGCTGCCATCCAGAGCCAGTGGTGTCGCCGGCATGTCCAAGGCGCGGGTCAAGACACTGAAAATGACTGTGGTTATAGTGATGGCTTACATTGTCTGCTGGTCCCCTTTCTTCACTGTCCAGCTTTGGTCCGCGTGGGACACCGATGCACCAAAAGAAAGTAAGTCAGTAAATATTTGACTAGTCCGTTTTAGTCAATCTAAATTAAGCCTGGAGTAATTTATTTTATGTCATGTAACATTAGAGCCTCGAGGTTCTAGTGAGGTGTGCGCAAAAGCATCACAGTCTTTTAATAAATGACATTTCTTTGCAAACTTGTGACGCGATGCGCTCCTTCTGTCATTCCAGCTGCCACTTTCACCATCCTGATGTTGCTGGCCAGCCTGAACAGCTGCGCAAACCCCTGCATTTACCTCCTGTTTAGTGGCCAGTTTCCTAAGAGGCTGCTGACACTCCTGTGCCGGCGGCAGTCCCACGGTAAGGATTCAATGCACGAAGAGGCAACGCTTGTGAGCACATTGTACATGAGCGCCAAAAATGTCTCTGAGTTCAAATGAGAGGCACCCAGTGAACCTGGAGACTGAAAAAAGCCCGCAGGAAAAGGCGATGCGAAGTTTGCGCGCCTTGGGGAACTGCCTCTGAGCTCTCTTTGCAAGTGGATGACTGTTCCTCTGAGCAGCAGATAGGCCTAAGATGATAGAAGGACATGTTAATAATATCCATGGGTCCCTGACATTTGAAAATGTTGTTGAACTATTTACCAAAGGCAAACCAGAAATAGGTGCCCGATGAGTGAGAACTGCACTCCAGATGCCGGATGTTTGTGTCAGGAACAAAGAGTACAGTTTTGTTGGGCTACAGTCGCTTTGGGTAAACATAGGTTAAACTGATGGTTGTGGCTGATGTCATCACATCGTTTTGACTGAGACAGGTGCCTGTTTAAAAGAGGGTGGGTTTGGGTTCCTTTGTGTATCAGCAAAATGTTGACTGTCATGCAGCATGTAAAAACTTTGGTCTTCAGAGTTAAGACTTGAGACTATATTATATATTGCATCTACCTACAGCTTTATTTTCTCCAGTTTAAGCTGTCAGTAAGCACAAACGTTTTCCTGAACAGCAGAAAAAAACATTTTTCAAAGTGCAACATGTACAGTATCTGCTTCACAAACACTGTTGTAACATACCGCTACTGAAAGATGTGAAAAATGTTGGTCACTTAAGTATTCACTGTGGTCATAAGTTATGTAAAATATATAAAATATTGTTCTTCTGTTACCAAAGAAAGTGTTGTGGAATAAAGTCATGTTCCTGCAACTCCTTTGTCTTTTTATTTAGGTAAGTATAAAGGTATAAATATATCTGCCTTGATTCAAATAAGGCTCAATATCAAATACAAAGCCAGTCATTAATTCACAGTAAATGAATAAGTCCTGATGCACAGAGCCTGTTGTCAATTTTTAGAGGGATGTTATCAAAGGTTAGTCATGTACTACTAAAATGTTTTAAGTGAGTGTAAAAATTTAAATGATCAGTATGGAGGCTTACAATGAGCCAAGAGTGGTTAACATCTAGATTATTTCTCACTTTGACGTGAAGCCAGAGGAGGAGCACACTGTCAGCTTTGCGAAAGTATTTTTCCATATATATCACAGTTTACTGTAATGAAGAGTTATTAGGCAGTTTAAAAATTGGTATACAGTATGTCACACTTGGTATGTGCATGATCTGCTCAGTGACTCAGGATGAAGGATTTCACATAGAGGGAACAGCATGCAGACCTGACACAGCCTGAAAAATGTCAGTTACACATGCACAAAGTACACACCCCAGGAATGTGACCCATTTATTCTCAGCTGCACTCAGGTANTTTTCACTTTTTTTTTCTACCAATAACAAATAATTAGTCATTTGTTTTCTTGCAGTCATTAGTTTTAGGAAAATATGAAAAAACAGTAAAGAAATACATGATGTCATACACAATGCAAGAAGCAGGTTGTTAGTGCTAGGTTGCCTGTGTAAGAATATGTAACACTGGCAGCCAATAGAGCAATCAATAGTAGGTTTTTGTTAGTCATTGGAGCCCGAGTTTGTTAAATTGACTCAGTTTCCTATCTGTTTTATTGTGTGCGATGCTATTATTCTTGTTGTGGCTCCAGTGTGTCACCACTTTAAGGTACTTTGGATATATTGACAATATATTTGTCATTATTATTAACCATTTTCCAAAAAATAATCAGGAACACATGCATTCATGTAGCTGAAATAATATTGAGACAGTCACTTTTTTTCTGTTTGTCATCTAATATCACTCTTAATGTTGCACAGCAGTGAGATCACTGTCCTCTTTTAAATAAACTTATTTGTTTCAACCCCAAAGAAAGGAAACATGCTTGTTGTAGAAAACATTAAAGAAAATCATGCTTTATATCCACTGTTTGATGTAAACATGTTTAATATGAGCCATACTGGACAGCACAAAGACAGAAAGTCTGCTTTTGATATTTCATAAATGCAATATGTGCAGTACATTTCTATAATGCATACACTATTAGTATATTATGTACAGAACACTTTCTCTTTCATTTTCTTATTATCAATCATTGAATAAGTGTGTCCTGTCCTTCGCCTTCCGGTACTATATCTCTCTCTCTATATATAAGAAAAATATTATGTGAAAAAATGTAAATGATTTAGATAGAGGGTTGAATTTTTTTTCTTTTTTCTTTTGTTTTGCTTTACCAAGGAACCAGTGATAAATATCTGAACAGATTTTCAGTTATGTTCTTCACAGAGTGTAAAAGTAAAAAAGAAAAAAAAAACAAAGAGAAGAGCACTGAAAATAACAAATGTGTATTACTGTTGAGTTGTGCTTGCTGAAACATTTTATTGCTATTGCTATTCACCATCACAGTTTATTCTTGTGTTGACCTAACACAGAAACACTGACTAGGCCATAAACCATAAACAAATCTGTTTCTTCTCCTGATTAGACACTGGCATACATTAGACATACATAAATATTATATGTTACACTTCAAAACAAAACTTAATATCAGAGGTGGACAGTAACGAGTTAAATTTACTCCGTTACATTTACTTGAGTAAGTTTTTGAAAAAGTTGTACTTCTAGGAGTAGTTTTAAATCATACTTTTTCCTTTTACTTGAGTAAATTTGAATATTAAATTAATATACATTTCAGATTTAACAGACTCTACTTTTTCCTTTATCAAACTAAATGGATTTCACTTTTAAATGAAAGTGATGTCCCCCTTATGTTTGGTGCCACAATTGTTTAATTTCTCAGTGGATTCAATAATGTTTCATATTATCTCAAAATAGCCAAGTTTAATTTAATCAAGGCTTTCAGGGAATTATTATTCAACATCATTAATCCCAGCTACTTGAGACCCCACTTATGTAAGACATATTGATGAGTTGTGTTTTGCATGTTCAGAAGTACAGTATGTATGTATGACTCATTGTGAAGCAGACAGCAGCCGGCTCAGGTGCTCATATAGAGACATCCGTTTCCACAATTTTAGCTAATTTAAGCTTTTTCTGTGTTTAAACAGAAACATATATATGTTTGGCTGCTGCTATATGTAACATTTCTGTAATTTCAGTAAATTGTTGCACTATAACATTTTTAGACACCTGTAGATATGAAAGGAACATTAAATAAGTCCAAATAATTATATCAAACCAGCTGCAGGCATTCTGTACAACATGCACACTGGCTGCAATTGAAAATAATGAACCCTAATGTGAGCTTGCATCACTTAAACACACACGCATGCTTGCACATATTTGAATAGACTAATAAATATCTTGCATAACACATACACATGGCTGTTTTAGTCCAAAGCAACAAAAATGTTAATGAGAAAACTGTCACCATTCAAGGTTCACTTACACGCTCATACTGGAACTTTCAACTGCAAAAATGAGTTTGCCTAGGTGTCATTGTAGATGTGGAAACTGCATTATTCTGAGCACCTTTGGGACTTTTCTTTAGTGGTGGCTAAAATGTGAGTTTAAACATCCAAAATTATCAAATACACGTTAAGAAGATTGTTTACTGTTTTTATGCTGCCATGTAAAATAAGCGCTTACATCTCAGGAGGAGGAAGACAGAGTGAGCTTCAAGAAGGCACATGGGAGTTATGAGAAGTCACAAATTGCCAACCTTGTATACCTCCTAATGATCTGATCTGATGGAAACTCACATAAAAGGCATCAACGAGGCAGAATGGTCGCAATGGCTCTTTTCCCACCCACAGAGACTTGTTAGACCCTCAACATGCAACCATACATAAAATCCCCAGATCACACGTGTCTGTGAAATATTAAACACTAACAGACATGTGAACCCATTAACGTGTTAAGATGCAGACACATGCAAGCACAAAAAAGCACTATGAAGGCACATGTTGGTTTTTCTGTGAAAGATGTCATGTAACATTAACACCTTTTTACCTGTTTGTTAAAGCTCAACTTTGCAAGGACTTCAGCTTCCCACACCCACCCACGCACACAGGAGTGTCTTAACTGTCAAATGCATTCCCTGCCTTTACTGTCCTGCTGAAACTTGTCCAGCATCTGTGGTGACAAAGACAGTTCAATCAGAGGAGACTCACAGGATAACTGCATGTTTATTTTACTCTGTGGTACACTAAACAACATGGAAAAACAAACAAAGGCCTTTTTTGGGAACCAGGCCATTGATTTATTCAGTGAAGCATCCATATTGTTGTGGGCCGTGTGAAAGTCTGACAATCTGATACACACTGAACCAGTGATATGACAGAGAAAACCTTTTTCTTAATTAAACAAAAATGATATATTATGATATGAAGGTCTTGATGGGTCTGGCAAATAAATCATAAGTAAATGAATATGATCAATGCCAGAAGCCAATTCTGAGAAAGCTCACATCTTCTGAAAGGGACTACCACAAGAATATGAACATCAATTAAAAATAATTCTAGACAAACTCTGCATGAGAACAAAAAAAAGGGTCAACACAACTCAAAACTGAACACCCATGACATGGTGGTAATGTGACATATACAAAATAAGTTGTGTGTGTGTGTGTGTGTGTGTGTGTGTG
>JANJYP010042110.1:0-11811 GCA_024605115.1 Rastrelliger brachysoma | reverse complement strand
GAGAGAGAGATTGAGAGAATAGGAGAGAGAGTCCATCATAGATCCGTGGTTGCAGGCTTCAATCAATTATTAACACCATGCAGATTAGCAGCCAAGTCGACAAACGATGCAATGATGGCTGTCAGTTTTCCCCCGCACCAACGCCCACCTCAGGGAGTGATAGAGAATGAGAAAAGCGACAGAAGGAGGAAGAGAGAGGGGAAGTGCAATGATGAGAGATAAATTGTAGGGAAAAAAAGTTGGATGAACTTGTTTTGTAGTTTGTTTATTCCAGAGAGAGAGAGATAGGAGGAGGGACAAGGATTGTAGTGTGATGTGTTTTTATGGACAATAGCGTTGGGTGATATGAAAATAGATATCCTGAGATGATGGATATTTGTTAACAAGTAAGATATCTTGCTAAAACCTCTCATGGATATAGACATTCACTTAAAATCACAGCTTGTTGGCCTTTTGGTGCAGTATTACAAATACATGAACATCACTGCTTTTTTTGCAGTTGCGGATCTGATTTGTTTTTATTAATCATTCATCAAGAAAAAATATATCAAAAGTTCTTTGGGTTTAGCTTCTCAACTCTCAGAATTTGCTGATGTTCTCTGTTTTATATGATTGTAAAATGAAAAACTGGCCTGCTAATCAATAATGAAAACAATAGTTGCAGCTGTATCAGGTCTGTCTTATAAATATTGGATTTATATATGATGATGAGTATGATGAATTGATTTTTCAAGGTGTTTAATTCACTGCATTAGGCATTCCCATGTGTTCTTTTCATTATTTAAGTCTCAGAAAAGCCAAATCAGTGCATTTCTCTTAAAATATGTTTCAAACCTCCTTTGCCTTTCTCTTGATTTTCCAACTGTTATTTTATATATTCTCATTTTATGACTTACAGATTTCCTCTCCTTTCTCTTTTCTTCTTTTTATCTATCCCTTTCCCCCTGTCTGCCTCATGTAAACCACTTTATAACACTCCTGTTATGAAAAGTGCCATACAAATAAATTTGACTTGCTTGCTTTCTTTAACAGTAAACAGTTTCTCAATTTAATTTTACTATATATCACAATATACAGTATATTATATAATATTATATAAAATGACACCTAGCCTGAGAGAAGATTTTATCCACCAGTTTGATTTATTAAGTGTGGTGATTCAAAAAAGAAAATAGTAAATGCTTATTGTCCTGGAGAAAGTGAAGGTGTGAAAGTGCATCAACATAAGATTAATGTTATGAAATAAATTAAACAAGTTATCATATAATATGTTCATACTTCAGCATTCAATCCAGCCATTAAAAACTCTGGGGAAAGTATGATATAAAATATAAAAATAAAGTGCAGCAACCCCACAAAAAAAGATGTCATATGAGGGAGAACAGAAATAACTGCAAGTCTACATTAAACCTCTGTGTTGTTTCCCTGAATATCCAGAAAATGCCTGCGTCTACAAAATGTTTCCCCTCTTTCTTATAACAAGTACTTAGTTTAAAGTGTCAAGAGTACAAAAGCATGGCAAGGTGATGCTGCCCACTTTCCCAAAAAAGTTTAGGAGCATACAGAGGACTTGAACTTCTGATCTCCATGTGAGAGAACAACTTTTACTCGGGGCACTGAAAGTAATGAACGTTGTCAAGGGAGATGATGATGATGACGAGGCAGTTTGTTTACAGAGGGGAAATATGGAGAAAAAGGGAAGCTGAGAGTGAGAAAACACATAAAAAAGGGAGAGTAAACCTTTTTTGCAAGGGAGGGGGTCTGGGGTTTCTCGGCCTTACACTCTTAAATGGTGAAATTCTTGAAGGCATAACAGCTGGGATGCCCTTGAGTTGGCACAATTAAGCTATAAACCCATTGGTACTATACATAGCTCTCCATAGAGGTTACCACAGAATACTGTAGTTTACTCCCATTTGATATATATCCGAGAATTTATAAATCATTCAGTGTTACCTCAGGATATGCTGACCATATAGGAACGCCTCCACACAAGATGCACTGAGTACACAATCTTCTCTCTGATGTCCCTGTATTTACAGTATTCTCTGTATTTACACAATGATGTGGGAGCTGAAGGTTGGGCCAGGCGAAGCAGATATGTTCAAATGGCGATTACACCTGAGCTCAGCACAGTCAGCAGGCTGCAGCAAATGCATGTTTAAAGGATTATTTCAGATTAACAATATGCTGAAAACGTTTATCACTGTGATCTTGAAATGTGTAAATGGGGACTTTAGCAGACCCTAATTTATACATTGCAAGTTTTATCCCCAAAATGGTTTAAATCATTCATTCCCAACCTTTTTTCATTCTGAACCCTTAAAATTAGGCAAAGAAATGCAACCTCCTGTCGCATGTTGTATGCAGTATGTCATCAAATGGCGAGCTGTCCCACCATAGCATGGATAATTGGGCTTTTACTTTTAAACTATCTAAGAAACAAGCAAAAGTTAGGAAACTTATTTTTTATTCAGCAGATTATCTCATGTTTTATTCCTGTAACCCATTAGAGAGGTCATGACCTCTTAGTTTGTCAAAGTGCTGGCCTTCTTTGCAACTTTCTGAAGGGCTAAATACAACTTTGTTTCATAACCTTTCCAGGTGTCAGCGGTTACATTAGTGAGTATAAAAATGACAAAGTTTCAAAAAATAACGTCCAAGCTGTATTATATTGGAATTGTCCTTATAAAAGATTTACAGGGATACTGTGGATGTTCTTTTACTGAACATAAAATTGGTCCAAACCTTGCTTCCTCCATCACCTCATGCATGCTTCCATTACAGGTGCCTCCACCTGCACTTTGATGCCTTTTTAGACTCTGAAAGACCAAGGGCAGAATGAATTAAGCATGGAATCCTGCAAGTTGTGTGAGTAGAATAAAAAGGGGGAAAAAGATAAGGGTGTGGTGTGGTTGAATAGATGGGAAGAGAAGCACATCTTTGGGGTTGTTTTCCTTGCCTCAAGGCTCCCTTGCAGGGAAAGAGGTTCCAGGCTTGCCAGAAAGAAACAAGGCTTTGCAATTAACCAGAGAGCCACTGAACAAAAACAAAAGATAGGCAGTAAGAGACCAGTGTTGAAAATAGCAAAAAGAGAAATACATTAAAAGAGAGTGATAAACGTACAATATCTATGCTCTCACTGGCTCTCTGACTAAGGTTTGAACATCAGTATATGCACGCAACATGGTGGGGAAGTGAGGTGGAGGTGAGGGCATTTTCTGTGATGTAGTGCATCCTATCTTTTTTTTTAAATGTTGATGGCAGGCAGTCTATCGCTGCAGCACTCTGCTTTTTTCTCCTCTCTGCCTTTGTTAAGCCAGAGCCCTGCCGCCAGCGGCTGCCTGCTGCACCATCTGTGGTTGCAAAGTGCCCAAAATTCATTAGTGGAGAGAGGCAAGGGAGATGAGGAGCAAAACTCCACCAGGAGAGTGACACAGAAGAAGAAAAAGACAGGGGGGGATAACAGAGAGGGCAGGAGTGGACACGGCAGCAGAAACTGACTATTGAAGCTTTTTAATGAAACATCTCTTCTCAAAAGAATTTAGAAGAGTAGTAACTAGAGAGAATGAGTATCATAGAAGCAAAGAGATGACTGAGAGTGCCAAAATGGAGTCAAGATGGTTCAGCTGCACTGAGAAAACGAGAAAAAGAAGAGATGATGCAGAGCAAAAGAGTTAAAAACGGGAGGAATGGAGTGAAGCAAATGGAGAAATGAGGCAGAGAGGAAGTGACAACAGAGGGAGAGACTCAGGGAGAGGAGAGCCAAAGAAGAGGAGATGATGAGGAAGAGGAGGAGGAGGAGGACTAACAGGGGACCTCTGTGTGGCAGCAAGATGTTCTTTGTGCCTGTCAGAGTCTGACTAAAGATCAGGATTTGTGTGACACATCTGCACTAAATCTCTAACAACGACAATCTGTCTGTCTCCGTCTTTATCTAGGGAGTTGCGTCTCTCACTCACTTTCTGCTCTTTCTACCCATACTTTTAAAATTTATACCCATTACCTGCCTCTGTTCTTGCTTCTGTAACAATTATTTCAAGGCGTCTCTTCTTTCTTTGTCACAATCTGTAGAGATGACAGGAAAGATAGAAGAGCCGATTAAATGCTGTGCAGTCCCTGAACTCGATTTGAACCCAAAAACTCACAGCTAGATGGACAAGATAAATCCATTTAACAGGATGCTTCTCTCTTTCATTTCCTTTTGACTTGTAATATTTTTGTACTCATCACATTTCCCATTCCTCGCCTCATTGTCTGACTTCCTTAGTATTCCCTAACAGTCCCCCACACACACACACACACACACACACACACACATAGACACCTACTTCTACCACCTCCTCAAGCACCCTGCCCCCTCCTCAACTTTCACTGTCATCTGCCGTATCTGCTGCACTGACTCATGATTCCCACGAGGGCTGCGAGGTGACAGGGATCATAGAGCTTTGTGGAACTTGTATGCTCAGATAAGCTGCTGAATTAGAGGGTGGAGAAGATCAGCTGTGGCGTTGCAGGGGAAAAGGAGATGAGCATGGAGGTGAGAAGATAAGAAAAAAGGGAGGGAGCCAAAATGGATGAGACAGGTGAGGAGAAGCGGAGGAGAGCAAAGTATATAAAGAGCGTTTTGGAAGACCTTGGAAGAAGAAAGGAGGCAACAAGAGGATAGAAATTAAGATGAAAAGGAGTAAGAACAGAGGAGAGGATCATCAGGCATTTGGCCATTTACTAAGCCCTACCTCCCTTAGTTACTGTTGCTACTCTTTTGATTTTTTGTTGTGACTAGGTACACATGCAGTTTACAAGGTTAATGGTGGCTGGTTTACCACTTTGAATTCATTTTCTTTTGAATAATGAATCCTTGATTTCAGGCAGAGGTACACAAAATCAGGCTTCTCATTCAACTCTGAAGGCTGAAATGGCACCAAGTTCTGTAACTTGGTGAAATAAACAAGGCTAATACTTAATAGCTCTATTTCATTGAAATGGCCCAGCAGCACTCGCTCTACTGTGAATCCTCCATTCAGTGCAATGGAATTGCATAAAAATTTTATATTCTTATGGATTGAGTTGCACAATCCCCTAACCCAGGTTGGTTACAAAACAAACCCATTCAATGGAGCACATGATCCTCTGGCACTGCTTTTCTCTCAATACACTACAATGTTTGCACAAAGGGAAAACATGTCAGTTTGAAGAGATTTCACACATGGACTCATTGCATTATAAGGTGATTTTTGACTTATTATAAAACCAGTATCACAGCAGTTAACGAAATAGTCACAGAATCTATAGATTTGTGCATGGACATGAATTTCTCATTCTTTTGTGACACGTCAAGTCAAAATTTATTTCTGTAACACATTTAAAACAATCACAGTTGATCAAAGTGTTGAACATGCTCAAAATACCAAAAATAAGTATAAAAGGTATAACAATTAAAGTAATCAATGAGCATAACAATAATAATAATAAAGGAACTGCAGTACAATAGAAGATAATTGAAGACCACCAAGAAGAGGTTGGGTCTTCAGCAGCACTTTAAAGGTTTTTAGGGTCTGAGCAGTTCTTATATGAATAAGCTGCTTCAGAGATTTGAGGCAGCCACTGCAAAGACTCAGTTGCCTCTATTTTTGTACTTGGATCTCAGAACATCCCCAAGCATCTGGTTGGTTGACCTCTAACTGGAGTATAATGATGCAGGAGTTGCATAAGGTGGTGCCACCTTAAGCTACAAAAAGTAAGTAAAGGCTCCCCTTGTCAATGAAAATAAAGATACATTTTAATAAAGTTTTTATTTTTTAAACTACAACAATGTTGCATGTTGACACAGTGGTGCTGTCTCATCATTAATTGTTGAAAAAAGGTCATTGACGAACATATTTAGTCACACTTTAAGTTAACAAAATTAACACTATATGAAGGTGACAAGAACAAAAATTAAATGTGACATGTGCGTAAATAATTAAATCATGTAACAGCAGAGGTTGAAGCCATGCACAATGTAAAATGCAGTTTGATGAATGATATGAAAGTGACAAGTGCAGGAATTAAATGAAGGATGCGAACTCCAGTTTGATAACACCATCTTCATCCTGTTTATATGGCCATGGAACAAGATGCAAATGCAAATTATTCATCAATAATTTATTTTATTTTTTATAATTTATTCCAACTTCAGACTTTTTGTGCACAGCTGGTTAGTCTCTGCNCACACACACACACACACACACACACACACACACACACACACACACACATGCTTGAGTGAACAGGTTGTAATGAAGCTTAAAAAATGAGAGTCAATGTGTAATATTTACTGTGTTAATGAAATTAAAATAAAGAAATAAAGATTCCCCTGATTGAATGTTGAGTATTGTTATTGTGGCTTTTTTAGCGTAACAATACAACACAATATAGCCTGTGTGCTCCTGAATCGCAACTGGCACAAAAGGCATTTCCAATTATATACATTGAAAATACACTGAAATTTGTGTTGTCAGATAAAAACAAAAAAATAATGTTCATGTACACAAACCTATAAATTAAATTTTGTGACTATTTCATGAACTACTGTGATACTGGGTTGTAATAAGCCAAAATTGCCTCATAATGAAACCCTTTATATGCATCAAAGCAATGTATTGAATGAGCTCATGTGTGAAATCCCTGCAAACTGGCATGTTTCCCCCAGGCGCAAAGATTGTAGCGCATAGAGAGAATAACAGCGCCAGCAGATCATGAGCTCCATTCAATGGGCTTGTTTTGCAATCTCTACAATGTGGGTTACAACCTAAATCCAGAAGAATGCACAATTTTTATCTTTTCATTGGATGGAGAATCCACAGAAAATGGGGTCCTGACAGAATTAGGGCCCGTCCACCCAAAGTTAAGCATCCAGCACCAGGATTGACTTCCACATAGTGGATATGTTTGTCATGTATGGGGCTTCTTTAATATAACCTTAAGCCTTCAAACTCTAACTGCTAAATGCTACATGGAGACTTTTTCCATGTGCACACTCCTCCAGTTTATAAAGATTATTTGGAGGGTTTAACAGTCAATCCTCAGATTTTCATGTTTATATGTATGACATTTCAATGCTTCATTGTAAGTCGTAGACATGTGCAAGTTCTGCTATTTATGCAGGCATAAACTGTGTATCTACTGCAACCAACATGAAGATTGACTGTCATATTAACAGGAACATGGCAAAGAAAACATGTAAATTATTACATAGAGAAACACAATGACAAATACTTATGAATGTGTCAAAAGTCATTTAGATTATGTTACTATGTCCAGCTCAGTGCATCAGAGGACTTTAACTAGTAGAAAATCCCATTTGTAAAAATACAGCTGACAATTGCTGTAGGAGGTAAGCTACAGCTGTGAGGCCAGAAGTAGGTTGAAAAACATAAATGAGCTGTTGCTTTGACTGTTCTTTCTTTTTATTGTTTCAGCTTTCCGATAACTTCTTATCTTACATCTTCCTCAAGGAAAATACATTTTTAATATTCTTAAAACTTAGCCCATGCTTTGGTTTGATTTTTTAGATTGTGTGATATTATACAAAGATATTTCCAGTAGACTTGCAAATGCAATTTATTAGCTGCTATTTTGGTGTCAGTTCATTAGAAACACCAGGTAGAAGCTCCTTTCTAGACTAACCAGTGTACTGGTTATAAGATTTCACAAGGAGAGCTTGAGTGAGACAAGATAGCCTTGGTAGAAATAATACAGTAACTCACTGGCTTTTAATGGAAAGAGATGGTGGCAAAGTGGGAACGCCAAAAAATACATTTCTGCACCACAAAAAAACCCCTGGAACACACTGAACATCACAAATTGATTATAAATTAATGTACATTAGCGTAGAAGAATCCAAGGGTGAATTTGTCCTTGAATACATCGAATGCATTCAGCATCATCTTTTCTTTGTTCAAAAACTTTTGTCAAAGAGCCTTGGACTATATAGTGAGTCAGGCGCAATTACATCTTGCTGGAGGTCAACTTACATCTCAGGGGGTTGATTTTAATCCTTCACTTCAGACTCTCATGTAAATGCAGGGAGTAAACATCTGGCTAATGTTTTGTCGGGTCATTTGCAGATGAAGTCAGTGCAGATGCAGCATGGAGTGAGTAAAGATAATGAGGCAGCTTCTAAAAAGGTTAGAAATTATGTGTTAAAAAGCAATCTCACTATGACACATTCACTCGCTCTCTTGTTGAATAGTAATAATGAATGGCATGCAAATTAAAGAAGCTGCCTGATCGTCTTTAGTATGTTTAACTCTAAACTGACTGGATGAAGACTGTTTTGCTACATTAGTATTCAGAACTAAAAGCAGAGCACTTTACTTGCATTTCACAAAGTTTATGATATTTTTTTCTTTTGAAATATCACGTAGAGTGCATCTTTCACCTGAGCAGAATTAATTGCCCTAGTATGGCAGTATGTATTCAGTGTGTATTTACAATTCAAAGTAGCAGCTGTGTTTTATTATTTCAATCCATGTCTCACAAAAATATCTATGACTTGATGTCTCCTTTGTCCTTTCAGGGTGAAGTGTAAGACATTTTAAAAAAGAAAAACGACTTCAGGTTATTTGTTATTTGGACAATTGCAGTTTTCAATGTGACATTTCAAGTAGGAAAGTATTGTTTTTTTGTGTGCCATAGTTACTATTGTGTGTATGTGCATATGGAGAAAGAATGTTTGTAAGCTTCACATGGTTTAGTGTGCTAGTGGCACAGTAGTAAAATTGTTTTTGCAGCTCATTCACACATGAGGGAGAGAGAAGCCAGAGATCATTTTCAGTGCTCCACATGAAGGAGCATTAATCCAATTCAAACAGCTCCAAGGAGACAGCTCTCTAATAACTTATGGTGACTTAGGAATTTGTTTATGTTTGTAACAGTGCACTGAAAGATTAATAACCTCTACAAAAGGAGTTACACTCTATGAAAAAATGACAAGAAAATGCAAAAGAAACTGATGTGTAGAGATAAATGAAAGACAAAATTAGCCATTGGCATTGTATTTAATTACACATTACATCTGTCACAGTTTTAGTTATGCTGCTGATTTCTTCTTATTTCTCAGTAGCCTCAGGCTTTGGTAAAACATCTTCATCAGGAACATGAGCCAACAGATTCATCCGTGGCTCAGTCCACCAGGGCTGACATAAATGCACAGCTTAGCTTCGCCCCAAGTAACTGGTTGTATGCTTGTTTCCTTCTCAAACAGACTCTGACACATTAATTCACCTTTACTTCTCCTCTTATCTCTCTTTTCTTGATTCTCAGTATTTTTTGTGCATGTCATAGACAGAACCCCTCTCAGTTGTGCTCAGCTGCAAAGATTAAAAGGGCTCTATCGATTGCTCCATTCTAATGCAACGGCCTTTCCAAAGAAATACCAAAAGCATGTCATCACCCAGGCTGAAAGAAGGGGTTAGAGGGTAAAAAGAGAGGCAGACTTGTCTTCAAAATCTGCTATATTTTTAACTCAGAGGGCCTCTTTGCTCAACAAGATGAACAGAGCAACCATAGAGTATGTGAGCAAGACTATCATGCTGTCGAGGGAATGGGCAGGGCTTTTCTAGCAATTGAGCAGCAGCACGCCGGTGGCGCCAAAAGCAAGCTGGGGCATCATCTGACTTCCATCTGGTGTGAGACAGGAATGCAGAGAGGAAAAGAGGGAGGCTCCCAGATTTGAAAGAATACACTAGCTTAGTAAAACCAGGTAGCTCACAAAGGAAAATTACATAAAGGGAACTGACTCCAACTTGCAGACCCAGGCCTGAGCTCGTGGTGGTGGTGGTTTGAATGTCTGCCACGGGCTCTCAAGCACAGCTGTAGCCAAACATAACTGGCACAGCGGCTATGTGTGCAGGAGCTAGCAGTGCCGAGTCACAGCAGTGGAGCAACAATGGCAAGAGCATCTCCGATTCAGAATGCAAATGAGCCCCATCCGCAGCTGTAAGGATGGCTGTGGGCAAAGCCAGGCGGAATCCAACTGCACACAAACAGACAGAAGTATGCAAACACATGCACAAAAACACATACTCCAACACACACACAAAGACTGACTCACAAACATGCACGTAGCAAACAGATTTACACAAGCTTGCAAACACACATATGTACAATTATTCACACTGTCCCTCCCTTTCGCACACTGATGGTTACTTCATCTGTACTTGCCAGAGTTTTAGTGCACTGCACCATGCCCCCCTCCCTCCTTGTTTCCCTTTTCTCCCATCCCCTTCCTCAGGAGGTCCTTCCTAAGCAGGTGTTAGCTGCTTTCTGTTCCCCCAGGTAATTCGTTTTTGTTCTTAGCAGCAAGTACTGCTGCTGTGAATTATCCTGATAGAACCGTACTCATGGGGTCTGGTCCTCGCCCCTCCTGCCCCTTACTCTTTCCCTGCTCTGTGCACATCCATCCTCCCCTTCCTGCCTGGTTCTCCTCCTTTCATCCTCGCTCTCTTACCAACCCCCTGTGGAGCAGGTAGCAAGACCTCTGGACGAGCAACCCAGTGGTCCTGAACACATCAGCCCACAGACATCAACAGAGACACACATTACACACACATACACACTGACATGGATTTATGCACTCAAACATGTTCACACATGCCAAAAAATACACATATGCATGACTTCATGGATGAGCACTGTTTGCTTAGATGTAACGCAGGTGCACTTGAAACTGTCACATACCTGTAGAGCAATCATTTATTGGTGCATTCATTGAGTTTCAAGTGTGTTGATGTGAAACTGTTGCTACTCCCTGTAGTCAAAATTTTGCTCCCACTTGTTTTCCTGTTTGCAAAAGGCACAGACAAAGAGTGACTTATTTTAGATTGCTCATTACCATGGTGGCTTCAGACAGCAGCTAATTGCCCTCTATTCAGTCATCACAATTAACTGGTCTTATTACTCTGTTTGAGTATATTACATATTTTGCATATTTCCACAGAAATATGTCATTATCAGTATTAAATGACTGGTGGGGGAAAATTAATAAGCTAAGTCAGTGGTGGTTCTGTAAAATGTTATGCATGCAAAAAAAAAAAAATCTAATCAAAACCTAAATGAGATCTTTTATTTGGCTCCGCATTGATTTGAGACTTTGTTCAAAATTCATTGAATGCATTTTCAGCACATGGTCTTTTGTCTTTGATGGAAACAGCATGATTTCAGCTCATAGAGTGTAAGTTAATGTCCAGATTAACCACAGTTGCTGTAATTCTCAAGCTTTCATCCAACTGTTTTTCTCATTAGTCCTACTTTTCAAGTGTGTCATAAATGACCATTGGCAGCTTTTATTGTCTGGTCATCCATTTCACACACACACATACTGCCAAACACTCAACTGACTTTTTGATGCCTCATTCTTTTTGACTCCACTTTATAGCCAATGGTCCTATCGAAAATAACTGCTCCCATGCTATTACACTCCTTTGTCTCCTGTCACTATCGCCTGGTAATTGCTGTTTTTATTGTAGCCTCTTAGTGGCTCAAGTGTAAACTATAGGGTAAGCCTCGCCACTGTGTTAGAAGCTTAACTGGAGATATTTGTTAAATTTCATTGCAGATAGAGCTCTTATAAACAATGAAAGTATGGATCATTACAGCATATTGACTATAAATTATAATTTTTTGGCTTTTTTAAATGTTTTGAATTAGGAATAATCATTTTAGGCTGTGTGAATTCAATATCATAGTTTAAATCCTTTAAGTTGACTCTTGGTGATACAATTTTACTTTTATAAAATTTTGTCATCCAAATCAGTGATTCCAAGC